>ML376423.1:0-17751 GCA_005239525.1 Nicotiana knightiana | reverse complement strand
ATGAATTTATGCCCATGAAGCCTTTGGCTCGATTGGCCCAATAACATCCATTCCCCAAGCAACGAAGGTCCAAGTAGAGGACATGGGATGCAACTCCGAAGGTGGCGAGTGAATCAGGTCACCATGAATCTGGCATTGGTGACACTTGCGAACAAAACTGAAGCAATCTTGCTCCATAGTAAGCCAATAATACCCTGCCCGCAGAATCTTCTAAGCTAAAACATATCCATTCATGTGAGGTCCACATACCCCTTAATGCACTTCACTCACGATCCGCTCAGCTTCTGTGGCATCTATGCATCTCAACAAGTTCATATCTAGGGTCCTTTTGTACAAAATTTCCCCAGTCAGGAAGAAACCGCCGGCGAGCCACCTTATAGTTCTTTTTTTATCTGCCTTGGCATGCTCTAGGTATTCCCTTGCTTTCAGGAATCGTTTTATGTCATGATACCATGGTTCACCATCTGGTTCTATCTCAATAGTATTGTAATAACCGTGTTGATTCCGAACTTGGATTTCCAGTGGATTAATATGAGCGTTACCTAGATAAGGATCATCGAGGCTAAGGTAGCCAAGGCATCGGTTAGCTCATTGTGAAACCTGGGAATGTACCTGAACTTGATGGATTTGAATATTTTGCTCAGGTCTTGCACACATTGTCTGTATGGAATAAGCTTGATGTCTCAAGTCTCCCATTCGCCTTGGGCTTGCCGGATAAGCAAATTAGAATCTCCCATAACCAATGGTTCATGCACATCCAGATCGAGGGCCATTTTCAGACCCATGATACAAGCTTCGTATTCTGCCGTATTATTGGTACAAAAGAAACGCAGTCGGGCCGTTGCAGGGTAATGTTGTCCGATAGGTGAGATGAGGATTTCCCCGATCCCAACTCCTTTGATATTGACAGCCCCATCAAAATACATTTTCCATACGTGGCTATTATCTGGAACTACTTCCTCTATTGAGTTGACCTCTTTGTCTGGGAAGTATGTGCTCAGTGGCTTGTAATCATCATCAACTGGATTCTCTGCCAAATGATCTGCCAAAGCTTGTGCTTTCATTGCGGTGCGGGTGACATAGACAATGTCGAACTCTGTGAGTAGAATCTGCCATTTTGTGAGCCTGCCAGTGGGCATCGGCTTTTGAAAGATGTACTTCAAAGGATCCATTCTGGATATGAGGTATTTGGTGTAGGCTTGGAGATAATGCCTCAGCTTCTGAGCAACCCAAGTCAAGGCACAACACGTCCTTTCTAAAAGGGTGTACTTAACCTCATAATTGGTGAACTTCTTGATCAAATAATAGATTTCCTGTTCCTTTTTGCATGTTGAATCATGTTGCCCCAGGACGCATCCAAAGGAATTATCCATCACCAATAGATATAAAAACAAAGGCCTACCAGGTTCAGGTGGGACCAGTACAGGGGGTTACGACATATAGTGTTTGATCCTATCTAAAGCTTTTTAGCAATCGTCCGTCCACTTGATAGCATCATCCTTTTTCAGCAACTTAAAGATAGGCTCGCACGTGGTTGTGAGCTGAGGAATGAACCGATTGATGTAGTTCAACCTCCCGAGCAAACTCATAACTTCCTTTTTATTCTTCGGAGGTGGAAAATCTCGAATGGACTTTATCTTAGATGGATTCAATTTGATGCCTCTCCGGCTGACTATAAAACTGAGGAGTTCCCCAGATGGAACCCCAAATGCACACTTGGCTGGATTAAGCTTAATGTCATACCTTCTAAGCCGTTCGAANTTTGTCTTAGATGGATCCAATTCGATGCCTCTCCGGCTGACTATGAAACCGAGGAGCTTCCCAGATGGAACCCCAAATGCACACTTGGCTGGATTAAGCTTAAGGTCGTACCTTCGAAGCCGTTCGAAGAACTTTCTCAAATCGCGCACGTGATCAGCTTGTGTCTTTGATTTTATGATGACATCATCGACATATACTTCTATCTCTTTGTGCATCATGTCGTGGAAAATGGTGGTCATGGCCCTCATGTAAGTTGCCCCTGCATTCTTCAAACCGAATGGCATGACCTTGTAATAATAAGCCCCTCATAGAGTGGTGAAAGCGGTCTTTTCTGTGTCATCCTCATCCATCAGAATCTGGTGGTACCCAGCATAACAATCCATGAACGATTGCATCTCATGCTTTGCGCAATTATCTACAAGAATGTGGATGTTTGGTAAAGGAAAATTATCCTTCGGACTTGCTTTGTTCAGGTCTTTGTAGTCAACAAAGACTCTAGTTTTTCCATCCTTCTTTGGAACAGACACAACATTTGCCACCCAGGTGGTGTATCGGATAGCCCTGACCACATTGGCGCTCAACTGCTTCATTATTTCCTCTTTGATTTTGTCACTCATGTTCATTTTAAATTTTCATTGCTTTTGTTGGATTGGTGGAAAATCAGGAAACGTGGAAAGCTTATGAACCACTAGATCAACACTTAAACTTGGCATGTCATCATAAGACCAAGGAAACACGTCTTTGTATTCAAATAAAAGTTGAATCAAGGAATCTCTGGTTTTTTGTTCAGTGTGAATGCTTATCTTTGTTTCTCTAACTTCTACATGACTTCCGATATTAATGGACTCAGTTTCATTGAGGTTGGAGTTAGTCTTATTTTCAAATTGTTCCAACTCTCTTGTTATTTCCTCAACAACCTCATCTTCATCGTATTCAACCTCTTAATGCATTATTTTGAAATTAGACAGCTTTCTAAGATCTGGGCGTGAATTTCGCATGCATGTCATGTTATTAAAGCCGACATTAATAAAACTGAAATGGAAACAAAATGACTGGAATTAGGAAAAGGAAAAGATACAAAATTTAATACGAAATTGAACTGCATTTTGTTGAATTCGAAAGGATAGAAGGGTTAACATCAAAACAAAACAATCATACTGAGATATTTGGATTACAACCTTGAAAGTAACCCAAAATACAAAAAAGAAGTTGCAAAAGCAAACTACCAAGACTCTTTCCTTGTGGGGAGAGGAGTTGCTTCCCAATTGTTGAGCATGGTGTCTGGGCCAATTAGTTTCACATCGGCACGACTAGTGCCTTCACCAGCCTGGATCATATTCACTTCAGAAAATATCTGGCTAAATCCATGGCAAATTTCATCAATGTTTGCCTGCGCTGAGGAATATTGACCTTCTTGGAGTCGTGGCTTGACAAAAGTGTAGAAAATGTGAGGGATAGGTCGTTGCAAGACCCATCCGTGCTTTTGCGGTGTTTGGCTTTGTATTCGTCTGCTTGTGTCGGCCTGAAGCCTAAACCAAAATTACCCTGGTTAATGAACGGAGAAATGGGCTCCAAAATTCCTTGAAATGATGCCCCCAAGCCTTTTCCTGGCTTATAACCTTGTCTCAGCATGAGTGCCGCCACCATTACAGATGTGGTGGAAAGACGAGGATGCAGAATGGGCCTTCCTCCCTCAACATGGTCCACAACAACCACTTCAAAAGCCTGATAGACAATTGACTCACACCCTTCCTTGGCCTCAATACAGGAGATTAACGGGTCTTTATAAATGGAGACTCGTCTTCCCCATGAACAATAATTTCTTGCCTGTCATGTTCGAATTTTTGAGCATCTGATGCAAGGTGGATGGCATAACTCAGGCCGTATGGATCCATGCCCTTCCAAGAAGAAAGTTATAAGAAGTGTCCATGTCCACTACTTGGAAGACAATTTCGAAGTCAACCGGCCCAATCATCATGGTGAGGTTGATATCCCCAATGGTATCTCTCGCTGAGCCATCAAAAGCCCGGATACAAACATTGCTGGGTCGGATTCTGTCTGTATTGATCTTTATGCTTTGAAAGGTGGAGAGAGGGAATACATGTACGCTCGAGCCTCCATCAACCATGACTCGCTTCACGTAATGCCCCTCACATTTAACAGTCAAGTGCAAAGCCTTGTTGTGCTCGGCTCCTTCTTCGGGGAGTTCATCATCAGTAAAGGTGATTCTGTTCACCTCAAAAAATCTGTTAGCCATCTTCTCTAACTGATTCACTGTGGTCTTCTCTGAGACATGTGCCTCGTTCAGGACCTTGATTAATACACGAGCATGCTCTTTTGAATGTACGAGCAGAGATAGTAGAGAAATTTGGGCAGGAGTCTTTCTCAGTTGGTCGATGATTGAGTAGTCCTGAACTTTCATCTTCTTCAAAAACTCTTCTGCCTCTTCTTCAGTGACTGGTTTCTTTATTGGAAATTGGCTTTCTCTGATTTGCTTGGCCTTCCTCAACTCTTCCAGAGAGTAACACCTCCTGATCGAGTCAAACCTCCAGTTTCCCCCACTTCTTCTATGATTTCCTTGCCTTTGTAGGTCATCAAAATTTTGTTGCAGTTCCAAGGAATGGTTTTCGTGTTTGTCACAGGGGGTTGCACGACAGGTTTGATCATGATCGGCTCTGTTATACCCTTCATACCACCCTGATTCTGCTTTGTGTTGGGGTAACCTCCAAGGACATACAACCTTGGGCATGGAACACTGAAGCGAACTTCCAATCTCCAGACCTTGGGAACAAATAAAGTTACCTTTTCTAATCTCGGGGCGCCTTTCACAATCAACGGCATATCTCGGCTTGGACTGACTTCCAATTTGGTTCCCTCTTGCATCGTTCCTGCTGTCATTTTCGCTCGACCAGCCGGCTTGCCTTCTTGATCTCGGCCAATCATTCCCACAAAATGAAAATCATTATGTACTGGCAAGGGGTTGTTGGTCACATTAGGAGTGCCTTCATCATTTGTCACTACAATCAGTGTTTCAGCAATTAGTCTTTCTACGGCTCTTTTTAGAGTCCAGCAGTCATCAGTGCTATGTCCCGGGGCACCTGAATGATATTCACATCTAGAATTTTCTTGAAATCCATGTGAATCAGGATGCATATGGTGGGGATCGATGGGTCCAATCACGCCTATTTGTTTCAGCTTCTGGAATAAACTAGAGTATGATTCAGCCAATGGGGTGAATTTTTCCGCCGGCCTCTGCTCTCGACCATAATCCTGCCTGGGACGAGCATTGTAGGGTGCCCGAAAATTTTGCTGCTGAGGTCGGGGGATCCTTGGAGCCGGTTCCAGTACTTGCTGATTGGGAGGCCGAGCATAGGATTGAGCATTAAACACTGTATACGGTGGTGGGCCCACAGAGTATTGAGGAATTGGTGGAGGATAATAATGTTAAAGGTATCTAGATTTCCCCTGATGAACTTGCACATAAGGGTGTGATGCCCCTCTTTGAACTTCCCTGGATCCCGAAGTCCCTTCATCTCTCTTCTTTCTATTTGCCAAACTTCACGACCCATTTTGGATAGCTTGAGTATTGGCTTTGAGAGCAGCTTGACTTACAATTCTGCCAGTCTTGAGGCCATTTTAGACCATTTCCCCTATTTTGATTGCTTCTGCAAAAGGTCTACCCATTGCGGACATCATGTTCTGAAAGTAATCAGGCTCTTGAGCCTCCAGAAAAACAACGATCAACTCATGGTTATCCATGGGTGGCTTGACTCTAGCATCTTTCTCCCTCCACTTGATTGCATACTCCCTAAAGCTTTCAGTCGGCTTCTTCTTCATATTGGACAGGGAATTGCGATCTGGTGCACTATCTATGTTGTACTGGAATTGTTTGATGAAGGCTTGAGCCATGTCTTCCCAGACATGCCAGTGAGAGATATCTTGGTCGATGAACCATTGTGAGGCTACCCCCGCAAGACTTTCTCCAAAATAAGCCATCATCAATTCTTATTTTCCACATGCACCCCTCAGTTGGTTGCAGTACCTTTTCAAGTGGGCGATGGGGTCGTCGTGTCCATCATACTTCTCAAATTTTGGGGTCTTGAACCCTGGTAGAAAATGGATGTGAGGGAACATTCATAGATTACTGAAAGATACACTTTTGTGACCACCTAGTCCTTGTATGTTATTTATGTTTTGTTCAAGACTTTTCATCTTCCTGGCCATCTCATGTGGCTCAACTGTCTTGGCAGGCTTTTCATTTTCCACCGGGGACTCGTACTGAGGAGTCTGGCTGTATGGAGCCGAGACCCTGAAATTCAGATTTGGAGAGTAGTATTGGCCATCACAAGCATGAGATGATGGCTCGTTTTTTGGCCTCGTCACAGGAGGTGGTGGCGGGATTGTATATATCGGCGCGCCAGACACGACAAGAGGGGTGTTCCTGACCGGTGCAGCTGGAGGTCGCACATTAGAGGTTCCAGGAGCGGCATGGAAGCTGTAGTTTGGCACATACCCTGGTGGTAGAATGTGATCGCTTGTTGCATAGAGCGGTGGTTGAGTAGCCAGGGGAACAGTAGAAGTTCCTTCTGAGGGACCCTGAGGCGGAGGCAGACCGGAGACCCAATCCTGATATACATCAGACAGTTGTTGTTTTAATCTTCTTACTTCTTCCGACTCTTGCTCTACTGACTGACCGTGGGGGTCGTCACTGACCAACTCGATTTCATCATATTATCAGCCATTGGTACCTTTCCTTTAGATCTGGTGAAGTAATGATGTGTTGCCAATTTCACCACGAACCAACCACCTTAAGCTTACTATATAAGAGACAACAAACGTGTTAGGGTTAAGCATTTTACATAGATGAATCACACGTAATATGTCATGTTCCTAACATTGTCACCATTTCTAACATGCTTTTGGAAGGCTACATGTTTTATCTCGACTTATAAGGCTGCTGCTTATTAACGCTCTCAATTTTTATTTTATTTTATTTTTTCTCTCTTTCTCATTTTTTTTTTTTTTTGCTTTTCTTCTCAACCACCTCATTTTGTTCCCTTATTGAAATATTTCGATCGAACCTTTTAGGAGTTGCCTACGTATCATGTCGCCGCATGAATCAGATCATTACGTAGTTCAGGGACACGACCCTCCTTTTTATTTTCTTTTTTTTTTCTCTTTTTTACAAAACATACTTTTTTGGTTCATTTTTGAATTTTATTTCTAAAACAAAATATTTTTCATAGATTTTCATTTTTTTATACAAGACTCAATAACAAGAATTACATAAAGATAAATATTTAAACAAGACCAGACTTGACTCAAACAGACTTTTTAAGACAAAAGGAAAAATAACAAGACTCAAAACAACAAAAGACTCTTACATACTCAAAGACCACAAAGGAACAGTCAAAATGGTCTGCCAGCTAAAAGAAGATCTAAAATTCTTCAAGAGAATCCACCAGAATTATTGTAGTCATGGAGTTTATTCCTGCGGCTGACCCCCAACTTCGCGGTATATCCTCTCTAAATCTGTAGATATGTGACAGGCGACGTTCAATGATACTTCAGCAAATCGTTCGGGCGTCATTCCCTCACAACTCCGGCTAGCTCGGGAGGTATATGTGGCTACCTCGAGGATCTTTCCCTTAATGTGTTCCTGAGCCAAGTGAAACTCTTGATTTTGCTGACCACGGGTCTCAGCTAGATCCAGTGCATCACGCTCGCGCTCCAAGGCCATATCTCTTTGGCGCCGAATTTCCAGTGACTCCCCCTCCAACCGATTGATCATACTTTGGTAGTGATGTCTTTCTATTTCAAACTCCGCGATCTGGGCTCCTTTCTTGACTCAACTTCCCCCTTCTGATCCCTCAGACCTTGTATTAATGGAGCAAAACCTTTGCGCTCATGATCATGGACCACCTTGAACCTGGCTTGTCTCTCTTCCTGTTGTTGAGCGATAGTGATCACTTTTTTCTACCTAATTTGAGCTTTGAGTGCTCGCCTCTCTTGTGCCCACTTAGCCTTTTTCGCTCGAAATCAACCTGTTGTATGTCCATGGCTGTCTCCAGAATGCCTTTATCTTCTTGTAAAATGTCAATACGGGATTGGAACTCTAGTGTTACTTCCCTTCTGGTTTCTCTAACTCTGGCCTCGATATCCTCTTCCCAATTAACTGCATGTCGTATGGATCTTTCTGGCCTTTGCTCCGGGATAGACTGATTGTGAAACCACTCAAGGTATGCGAGGCTTACCTCCCCACGTTCACGATCAACTACCATCTCGTTCAAATCAGAAAATCGACCACCAAACCAAACCGTTTGTGCATATGTCTCCCTTGGAGGTTCCTCTACCTTGAATTCCCACACGAACGGACGCATGTCCTCAGTCGGGGGCCTATTTCTCTCTCTCCCTAGCTGGCATATGACGCGTAGGGGTGCATAGGACTGGAAATCTTCTGAAACCCATGAGTATGAAGAACAGACGATATGTCGACATATGCATGACCCTAGTAGAAGGGAACCAATAATAGTTCCAAGTGATTCTATCAGCACTCAACGAACCGAGCAAGGCCTGCCAAGCCCTCACCCCCTCTGGAAGATTAAAATTTCCGGCCGTGTCTGGGTGACATCCAATGTAATTCAGCCAATTGTCATTGAAATTTATTACTATTGGATGATGATAAAGGTGCTCTATGAACCACATATGCAACAAAATGTTGCATCCCTCGAAGTAGTATGCACCCTCTTGGCAGGGGTCAAAGCTCGAAAAATATCTCCCAGAATCATGGGAAGAATGGTGTGAGCCTCTCTACTTTGCAAAAACGAGACTACCAAGCCTATTCGAATTCTGATGCGCCCACCACGCTCTGAAAAGACCATGATCCCCAGAAATGATATCATGAACACGAAGACTCTCAATCCCCTCCATGCGTCGTAACTCAATTGGTTGACGAATTTTGTGCCCGAGAAGTTTTCAAACCCTTTCTCGTCCCCAAACCTGTCAAAGAAATATTCCAACAGAACCCAACCTTCGTCCAGGCAATCTATTGGAATTCGACGGAGGCATAACTTTTTCAAAAAGTTGTTCACACCAAATTTTCTCGGAGCATCAGGCTTTTTCCCATGTAGGTCCCTCCCTAATCCGGTAAAGCCACCTAATTCTTCCAATGTAGGCGTCATTTACAATCTTTGAACCTGAAGACATTGTTCAGGGGGTCCCAAAACCTACTAGAGCCTCTATTAAGTCTCGGTTAGGCTTAATTCCCATGATGTTTGTAAGGAACTTGAGGTGCTTAAATACTTGATTCAACTAGCCCACCAATTACAGAGACTACTCGGGGTCTTATCTCTTATCAAGAACATAGGAGGTGTCTCGTCCCTTACCCTTTTCTGATTGCTTATTTGTGGAGAATTTATGGTGAACCTAAGAATAAGATAAAAAGGGGCCAGGACTTTCCTAAGCTATATGAAATTATGATTATTACTTTTATTTATTTTTTTATTACTACTCTTTTTTTTTTAAAAAAAAAGTCATTTAGGACTCGATCTATTTACTATTTTTGAAATTAGCAGACACAAAAAGTAGAAAAATGGCTATTATTATGAAAACGACATTTTGATACTTCCACATAAGGCTTAAAGAATTTCTCGGTAAAAAAGGCTAAGCATGGAGACAAAAACAAAATAGGAAAAATAAATAAAATGGCTACTTTAATTAAAACGGCCCTTCGGTACTCCCGAGAGAGGTTCAAAGGCTGCCTCGGCATATATAACCAGACAAAACTAGATAAGATGATTATTTTTTGCGAAAACTGTCTTTCGTCACTTCCGTAGAAGGTTTTAAGATATCTCGACAAAAAATGGCCGAACATAAAGGCAAAATGGTAAAAAGCGAACAAAAGGTGGACAAAATAACTATTCTACAAAAACGACCTTTCAGCACTTCTGAGGAAGATTTTAAGGCTTTCTTGGCAAAACGGCCGGAATACGAGGGTAAAGCAGTAAAAAGTGACCAAAAATAGCATTTTTCAGGAAAATTTTATGCACATGTAGAATTTTAAGCTCTTTTTTTTTTGAAAAATGTGGGTTGAACTATATAGCGGTTGCCTACGTATCTCACATCCGGTGAGAATCAAACCCGCTTAGTTCGGTGAAACTGAGTATTTTTCTCTTTTGATTTTTATGAAAATTTATCTTTACACCTCACGCCAGACTACAAAAAAAAAATCTTAGTAAAAAAAAAGACTATTTATACTAAACTAGGAGAATGATTTTTTTTTCTTTTTATAATTCCGCTCAACTATTTTCTAAAGCCGGTCAACAACGCAAGCAAGCCTTCCAAATGATGTAACAAGTAACATATAAGTGGACATGATGGTCTCAAAGCGGATACCTGTCTTATATGGACCCGACCCCTGTGTCGAGTTTCGCTAAGTTAAATGCACGTGATGTGAATAAAGCGAACCTACCAGGGATATCCGACATGAGATTTGTTCTTCTAGGTTTAAATCCTAGTGGAGAATGTATCTAGATTGGCTTACTCGAGCGGAAAACTCGAGTCGAGGAGGCTCAGTGTACCGGTAGCATTGCTTTTCGGCTTAACTGGTGGTGCCCCCCGTCTAAAACATATGTGACTAAAATCATTCACCGGGTGACAAGCACCTCGGCTATCTCAAAGAAAGTGGGTTATGTCAAGCAAATGCCCAATTTTTAATTTCAAGAAGACTCAGAGGGGGTGCGTGAGAAGACAATTTATATGTACAGTTCAACAATATCAAAACCGTAAAAAGCGAACAAGTAGCACATAAGGCACAAATAAATCACAATATATTCAAAATTAATGAAGCCAAATAAAAAGTCAACATGTACAAGCTCGAATACTGGTTGTCCCTAGCAGAGTCGCTAGAGTTGTCACACCCTTTTTTACCCCCCAAAAAGATATATGTGTTATGGATTGTGGGTTAAAGGGTTTTTCCAATTAAAGTGACAAATTTGAGTAAGAATTATTTTACTACAGAGTCGTCACTTGGAATTGATTTTTGGGTGTTCCAAGTCACCTTTTGTTTGAATCCCTAATCAAAAGAAGATTTGACTCTCTTTTTATTGGTCCGCAAAAATAAAGTTCGAACATTTGGAATTAACATCCTTTAACTCTAAGATAAACTAACATTAAATAACTAAGAAAAACTCATATATTTTTTATGATGTTTATTTGTGATTTGCACAAGAAAGAACACTTTAATATAAACTTAGCAGGTCAAATGATCTTAAACTAATAAAATAGAAGAGAAACTACTTTTAGTTAATCTAGCACATTACCATAAAACTTCTAGAACCGCTTTCAACGGCTAACATATTAGCAAGTATTAAGTAAATTTAAGATGATTTAAACTTAAATGACATTGAAACTAAGAAAAGAAGATTCCAGAGATGGAATAAGAGAAGAACTGGCTATGGAAAACCTTCAAACTCTATGATGATGATTTTTTTTCCTTTAATACTCGTAAAGATCAAAGAAAATTTAATAAAATTATCTCAAATACTTCTCTTGGCTTTGATACATAACCAGTAATATAAAGTAGAAAGAGCAAGAATAGATACAGACTTTTTGAAGCACAACTTTCTTTAATATTAGATATCCAGCAAATACAGAGGCCAACTACAGCAGAAAACTAGATTGCAGATTCAGATTAAACACAACAGTGATGAACTCTATCCGAACTCAACAACTACAGCTTAAAACCCGTAGCAACGGCAGTGAAAATAACCAGTGAAACAACCCAAATTTGACATTGAAGCTCAACAGCTTTTAAAAAAGAAGGAAACAACAAACTAACTTCAAACTTTTTATGTTTTTGGAAGGTTTTTGCTATTTTCTGAAAATATTCAAAGGTGAAAAGGTGCTGAAATTTTTTGTCTTCAGCTCTCTTTTTCTCTCATCTTTTTTTTTCAAAGTGAAAGAAAGACCCTCCCTTTATAGAAGAGGGCAGCCTTGAAAGTGATTCAAAGTTGCACCAAAAATATCATGAAAAAGTAAGGGTACTTGTACCTCAAACCTGCTCCAAATAGTAAAAAGCAACAAACATATACCTTACACTTAAGTATTTAGCTTTTATCAGCACATGACTGAAACTCAAGAAAACACACCCATACTCAAACCAACTATGAATAGGAAAAGTTAGGACATGAATTCAATTGCAATTGAACTACGTATCCGAACGAACTAAACTAAAACTACTCGATTAATGAGAACTGACAACGGGCGATGAAATAACAAAATATTGCCCAGAACAAAAGATAAATAAACATTAGTAACTATGGAACAACGAGTAAAATCAACTAACTAAACAACTAACTAAGTGAACAATTCAACTAATAGAAACAACTAAGATAAACAGAGATGACTAATAAACAACGTACTTACTTGAAATTCTAACTAACACTAATTTGACCAAAAGAGAAATCAAAAGTTATTGCTATAAAAAAAAAATCAGAAATTACTGAGGGAATGAAGGTCTTGGATTGATATCTAACTCCGTGAACTTAAATTTGCTCATCTTAACACCACCGAGGAGGATGAGATACGACCACCGGACTCGAGGTTTCTTGCCAACTCAGTCACCATATTCCAAAAGACGGTTCAGTGGCTTGAGAAAGCAAGAAATCTGGGGCATGGTGGATATTGAAGTGGAGAGGGGCGGTTTGGCAGCGGGTGGTGGCAGTAGTGGTCGCTGGAACTGGCCACAAAAACAACAATCGAAGTTTGGCTTCGAAATCAGTAGGTAAAGGTAGACCAAACAAGAAGCTATCTGACCATGTATGTGTTGTGGGGTGGAGCTGCCATGAACTCTACGAATTTGGGTAAAAGGGGTGGCGGCTAGGGTTCCTAGATCTAAAATTCATAGTGTTTGAGGGAGGTTTGGAGGTTTTTGTTTGGATATTTGGAAAGAGGAGAGGGAGAAGATGAAATGGTGAAATTTTGAAGGTGTTTGGACGCTGGTGAATAGCGGCAGGCGGTGGTGCCGCCATAAAGAGGGACGGCGGCGGAAGAGGAGGAGTGGGAGAAAAGAGAAGGGGCTAGGGTTTGTGTTATGTGAAATAAGGCCAAAAATCTTATTATAGGGACTTTTATATGACAAATAAAATTTATTATGGTCCATTGGATCAAAGATAATAGAAGGCTGAGATTTGATCTTGAATACTTAACCAAAACGACGTAGTTTCGATATAAAACTACGTCGTTTCAACCCTCCTATGGCAGCCCTATTTGGACCGGATCTGCGGCACTTTGGGCTTCTGATTTTGGGCCAACTTTGGCTTAATTTCAATTAAAATACACTAGCCCAATTCCTTAACCCTTAACTATCTTATTTAGTCCTAAAGAAAATATACAAGTAGAAAAAAAAAATTGGTATATATAATTTAAAGATGCAAAAAAAGAGTATACAAATAAAAACTAAAAATAATATTTTTGGTATTTTTAATAAAGGAAGGCAAGTAAAAATGCACAAATAACTAAAAATGATCCAAAAAATAGCTTTTTTAGGAGAATTTGAAGTGAGCAAAAATTAGGTATTCACAGCTGCCCCTCTTTGCTCGAGAACATGAAGTGTTTTCGTGCAAAGAAAAGTGAATGCCATAGCTAATTTTTGCTCACATATCACTCCAATGGAAGCAATTTCTTTGAAAGTGGTGACCGAACCTTGCTCCCGAGGTTGCCTACATATCTTTGGCTATAAAGGAATCAGGTCAGTGTAGTTCTGGAAAAATTTGGTAGCTGGGACTACCGGACACAAGATTTAAGACTGATATTGTTGTTATTGTTGTAGTTACTGTTACTGTTACTCGCTTCTTACATCAAAAGAAAAATACAAGAGCATTATATATGTCTGCAAACTAAGAGTACAAAAATTCCTATCTATGTATTTTCTGGAGTCAAATATTGATTCTTGACCTGCTCGCTTGTGTTGACCTTAGATTGGATCTTGGTGCCTTTTGAAAAAAAGATTATGGCTCATTCTCGATTTCTTGATTTCCTGCTCAAAATTTTGAGAAGATGAATCTTGAGATGCCGAGTTGTTTCCACCTCATCGAAATTAACTGAAACCGCCTTATGATCAACAATCTTCTTTCTTCTGATGAGACTGAAATTGCAAGCTTTAATCTCTAAAATATGTGATATACGGCACGGTCCTGCAAATCCATCAAAGACGAACAAAACGAACAAAATTTTTCTACTCCAGTCTGGCACTAAAAAAATTTTGTGAGTCATCAGAGAAAGCTACAAACTATCCAATTTATTGAAAGGCACACAAATATTGTAATATAAGATAAAAGAGATAGCCTTTGTAATGAGTGATTGTGTACCCTACGTTACCAATAGGATAGGTAACCAGGGGTTGGTACACTGTATTACTGAAAGGAATGTAACCAGGGCTTGATACCCTGTATTACTGAAGAGGAATGTAACCAGGGGTAGGTACCCTATATTACTGGAAAGGAATGTAACTAGGGGTTGGCGCCCTGTATCACTAGGAAGGAATGTAACCAGGGGTTGGCGCCCTGTATTACTGAGGAGGAATGTAACCAGGGGTTGGCACCCTGTATTACTGAAAGAAGTGTAACTAGGGGTTATCACCCTGTATTACTGATATGGAATGTAACCAGGGGTTAGTACCCTGTATTACTGAAAAGAAGTGTAACCAGGGGTTGGTACCCTGTATTACTGAGATAAAATGTAAACAGGGGTTGGTACCCTATATTACTAGGAAGGAATGTAACCAGGGGTTGGCGCCCTATATTACTGAGGAGGAATGTAACCAGGGGTTGGCACCCTATATTACTGAAAGAAGTGTAACCAGCGGTTGGTACCCTGTATTACTAAAGAGGAATGTAACCAGGGGTTGGTACCATGTATTACTGATAAAGTGTTGAATCCCCCTAGGCAAGAAAGTTCTACCTGAGTTAAGTTACGGGAAACATCCTGAGCGAGGAGTACTTCTACCTGGAACTATGAGCTGGATCCCCCTAGGCGAAGCGATTCTACCCGAGTTAAGCTACGTAAAACAAACTGGGCGAAGAGTACTTATACCCGGAACTATGAGCTGGATCCCTCTAGGAGAAAAGGGTTCTACCTGAGTTAAGCTACATAAAACAACCTGAGCATAGAGTGCTTTTACCCGGAACTATGAGCAGGATACCCCTAGGTGAAAAGGTTCTACCTGAATTAAGCTACGTGAAACATCCTGAGCGAAGAGTATTTCTACTCGGAACTATAAGCTGGATCCCCCAAGGTGAAAATGTTCTACCTAAGTTAAGCTATGTAAAACAACCTGAGTGAAGAGTACCTCTACCCGGAAATATGAGTTGGATCCCCATAGGTGAAAAAGGTCTACCTGAGTTAAGCTACGAAAATTGGAGGCATGGAAAGTATTGATATTTGTTCCTTTGAGAATTGCCATTCAAACATGAGATGGTGGCTCGTTGTTTGGCCTCGTCACAGGAAGTGGTGGCGAGATTGTATATATCGGCGTGCCAGACACGACAAGAGGGGTGTTCCTGACCGGTGCGGCTGGAGGTCGCACATTAGAGGTTCCAGGAGCGGCATGGAAGCTGTAGTTTGGCACATACCCTGGTGGTAGAATGTGATCGCTTGTTGCATGGAGCGGTGGTTGAGTAGCCACGGGAACAGTAGAAGTTCCTTCTGAGGGACCCTGAGGCGGAGGCTCACCGGAGACCCAAGCCTGATATACATCAGACAGTTGTTGTTTTAATCTTCTTACTTCCTCCGACTCTTGCTCAACTGACTGACCGTGGGGGTCGTCACTGACCAACTCGATTTCATCAGTATTAGTCATTGGTACCTTTCCTTTAGATCTGGTGAAGTAAATATGGGTTGCCAATTTCACCACGAACCAACCACCTTAAGCTTACTATATAAGAAACAACAAACGTGTTAGGGTTAAGCAGTTTACATATATAAATCACACGTAATATGTCATGTTCCTAACATTGTCACCATTTCTAACATGCTTTTGGAAGGCTTCATGTTTCATCCCGGCTTATAAGGTTGCTGCTTATTAACGCTATCAATTTTTATTTTATTTTATTTTTTCTCTTTTTCTCATTTTTTTTTCTTGCTTTTCTTCTCAACGACCTCATTTTGTTCCCTTATTGAAATATTTCAATCGAACCTTTTAGGGGTTGCCTACGTATCATGTCACCGCATGAATCAGATCATTACGTAGTTCAGGGACACGACCCTCCTTTTTATTTTCTTTTTTCTCTCTTTTTTACAAAACAAACATTTTTTGGTTCATTTTCGAATTTTATTTCTAAAACAAAATATTTTTCATAGATTTTCATTTTTTTATAGAAGACTCAATAACAAGAATTACATAAAGATAAACATTTAAACAAGACCAGACTTGACTCAAACAGACTTTTTAAGACAAAAGGAAAAATAACAAGACTCAAAACAACAAAAGACTCTTACATACTCAAAGACTACAAAGGAACAGTCAAAATGGACTGCCAGCTAAAAGAAGATCTAAAATTCTTCAAGAGAATCCACCAGAATTATTGTAGTCATGGAGCTTATTCCTGCGGTTGACCCCCAACTTCGCGGTATATCCTCTCTAGATCTGCAGATATGTGACAGGCGACGTTCAATGATTGATCACGCTCAACTATGTATTACAGAAAGACTAAACGGGCGTTGCAAATATAATCTGGGGTATTACGCCCAAAGTCGATCCCACAGGGAATTTACGTATCAATTGAGTCTATAAAATACTAAACTGTTACTTAATCACTTTTCTCAAGACTTTTGAGTATAAATTGGTGATGTTTACTAAATCTAATAACAAAATAATAAATTAGCAATTAACTAACAATATAATGTAAACAATGATAATAAAGGGTCTAAGGTTATGGTTTCCCCCGTTGGTGAATTCTTCCTTGGATATGTCTTATAGTTTAATTGGCTATCTCTGTCAATCATGAACGCTCTAACTATCATAAATCTCTCTCAAGTAATTATGATAATTTACTAAACGCACTCTCTCAAGTTACGCTAGCTAGATCGCAATACAGTTCACTTTAGATTGCACCCGAGGTATCGTTATCTCTAATCTAACCTCTAAACCCTCGGTTATGACTTTCGTCTATACTCCGGGAGTGGTGTTGTTCAAGCAACTACCTAAATATGCACTCTCTCTCAAGTAGATACATAATAAATAGGAATAGTTAATCAAGGGCCCTTTCAATCAACTATAATAAGAACGTAGTTGAACAAAAAGAGATTAATCAACCAAAATATATTAATATCACAATGAATTCATCCCCAACGGGTTCTACCAAAACCCTAGACTAAAGAATTTAGCTACTCATGTTATTGAGAATCAAAACTAAAATAAATTGCATAATTGAAATACAAAGTAATGAATACTAGATGTAGAAATCAATGTTTGTCACTTCTATTGTGTTTTCTTGTTGAATCCTTCGAAATCCTTCTGAATCTTCTCCGTCCTCCAAGTTGTGTTGTTTGGTGTCTATTTATATGTTTAGGGCGAACCCTAACCATGTGGGAGACCTCTATTTCAACCGGGATACACTTAACTCGTCAAAACTCGGATTTGGCCGAAACTGGGGACCCCTGGTGTTTGGGCTCTAACGCACCCCTAAGGCCAGGGAAGGCCTGGCGTTTGGGTCCTAACGCCCCCTAACGCCAGGGGCTGCCTGGCCTTATGGGGTAAACGCCCCCCTAACGCCAGGTAGGCTCAGGCTTTAGGGGGCAAACGCCCGGCTATCGCCCGGGTGTCTCTTTTTGCGTATTTTCGACGTATTTGCATCCCTTTAGCTCCGTTTCCATCTCCAATTCACCTACACATAAAATAAACTCTATTAAGCACATAACAAGTGTATTTTTAGCATTAAACCACCTCAAATCTAAGGTATATTACATATTAAACTATGCATTCTAGCCTCC
>ML376421.1:41812-56455 GCA_005239525.1 Nicotiana knightiana | reverse complement strand
TGCGCATCAAATGTAAGGTATATCACATGTTAAACCATGCAATTTAGTCTCGCATCAGGCTTCCACGGACTTCGAAGGGTTTTGATGCTATTTGGGTCATTGTAGATAGATTGACCAAGTCCGCGCACTTCATTCCTGTTGGTACTTCTTATACTTCAGAGCGATTAACTGGTATTTACATTAAGGAGATTGTCCGATTGCATGGAGTTATGGTTTCTATTATTTCTGACAGAGGTACTCAGTTCACATCTCAGTTTTGGAGGGCCATACAGAGAGGTATGGGTACTGATGTAGAGTTGAGCACTGCATTTCATCCTCAGACCGATGGGAAGTCGGAACAGACTATTAATATTTTATAGGATATGTTACGGGCTTGTGTGATTGATTTTGGTGGTTCATGGGATAAGTTTCTGCCACTAGCGGAGTTTGCATATAATAACAGCTACCAGTCCAGTATTCAGATGGACCCGTATGAGGCTTTATATGGTAGGAGGTGTAGATCTCCGGTTGGTTGGTTCGATCCTGGTGAGGCTAAGTTATTGAGCACAAATTTGATCCAAGATGCGCTGAAGAAAGTGAAGTTGATTCAGGAGTGACTTCACACGGCGCAGTCTAGGCAGAAGAATTTTGCGGACCGGAAGGTCCGGGATGTGTCTTTTATGGAAGGTGATAAGGTACTGCTGAAAGTATCACCCATGAGGGGTGTTATGAGGTTCGGAAAGAGAGGAAAGCTGAGCGCACAGTTTATTGGTCCTTTTGAGGTACTTCAGAAGGTTGGAGAAGTGGTTTATAGACTTGTTTTGCCACCCAGCCTATCGAGTGTTCATCCGTTATTTCATGTGTTGATGCTCAGGAAGTATGTTGGTGACTCGTCTCATGTTTTAGACTTCAGCACAGTTCAGCTCGAGGATGATATCTCATATGAGGTAGAGCCAGTAGCATTTTTAGCTCGCGAGGTTAGAAAATTGAGGTCCAAGGATATAACTTCAGTAAAGGTACAGTGGAGAGGTCAGCCGGTGGAGGAGGCTACTTGGGAGACCGAGCGGGAGATGCAGAGTAGATATCCTCACTTGTTTGAGACTCCAGGTATGTTTCTAGACCCGTTCGAGGACGAACGTTCGTTTAAGAGAGGGAGAATGTAACGACCCAGTCGGTCGTTACGTAGAACTTGCATTATAATTACTGTTATTGCCTCGTCATATCTTGGTTAAACTATTGAGTTGGTAGGTTCGAAATCGGAATAATTATAGTGAGAATTTAGTCACTTAGTCTTTAAAAATAGCCTTAGAGTTGGAAAAGTCAACTGAGAGTTCAATTATTGGTAAACGACCTCGAAATGCAGATTTTATGGCTCGGATAGCTTCGTTAGGTGATTTGGGACTTAGGATTGTGTTCGGAATATTTTTGTGAGGACCGGTGTAGAATTAGGCTTGAATTGGCGAAAGTTAGTTTTTGGTGATTTCCGGTCGGCAGTGGAAAATAGGCTATCAGGGTCGGAATGGAATTCCGGAAGTTGGAACAGATTCGTAATGTCATTTTTGATATGTCTGCAAAATTTCAGGTAAATCGGAGTTGTTTTGGATAGTTTCGGCATCGTTGGTGGATTTTAGAAATTTCAAAGTTCTTAGGCTTGAATTTGATGTTATTTTGGTGTTTTGATGTTATTTTTAGTGTTTTAGGAGTTCAACTAAGTTTGAATGATCATATATGATGTGTTGGTATAATTGGTTGGGGTCTCGAGGTGCTCGGGATTGATTTCAGATGGTTAACAGGAAGTTCGGAGTTGGAAATATGCAGCAAATCTGCTGCTGGTGTGGTCACACCTGCGGAAGGAGGACCACAGGTGCGAGGTCCGCAGGTGCGAAGACCTTGCGTAGGTGCGGATTTGGCTGTTCGTGAAGGGGTCGCAGGTGTGGACGAGTGGTCGCACCTGCGGAAGCGCAGGTGCGAAAATCGAGGGTTTAAGTCATATGCGCAGGTGCACACCTGGGACCGCAGGTGCGCTAATAAGGCCGAAGGTGCTGAAATCCCTGGGCGGAAGTTGAAGCGCTCGGAAGTTGATTCGAGAGGCAAGCGGGTTGCAGAGTAGCTTTTTGGGCTAGTTTGAGGTAAGTAATGTTTTTAAATGCTGTCCCGAGGGTATGAAACCCCGGACTATGCATCCTTTCACGGATTTTGGAATGCAAAGATTGGAAATTTGGAAATATATTTCTTTTTAGGCAACTATTGAGTTGCGAACCTGATTTTAAAGCCTATGCCTAATAGTATTGATATACTTTGATATAATTTGAGTTGCAAGCCATGTTTGGGCCTAGTGCTGATCTGTTTACCCCTTGGGGGCTGTTTTTACTATTTTCCTCACTTGATATGTTATGATTTTCACTCAGTCTTTTCTTGATAATTGTTTTGACACTCAGAGTATTTTGATATTATTTCTTGAAAATGAAACATTGTTTTGGGCTGAGAACTTGGTATAATGATGGCCCGAGTGGCATGTTGAGAGTGTCTGATTGAGTGAGGCCGCGGGCCAATATTGTGAGGATGTTATGATACGAGAGAGGCCGAGGGACAATATTGTGAGTGATTTAAGCCATGATGTGGCTGGCCGAGGGCCAATATTGTGAGTGATTTATGACATGATGTGGCTTGTTATAGCGCTTGGGCTGTAGGAGCCCCTCCGGAGTTTGTACACACCCCCAGTGAGCTCAGGTACCTACTGAGTGCGAGTGATGCCCGCGGGGCTGATACTGAGTGACTGTGAGGTTGCCCGCTGGGCTGATACTGAGTGATGGTGAGGTGCTGAGGGAAATTGTTACGAGAAATGATTATGGCCCGAGGGGCAGATTTATGATGATTTTACTGAGTTTTGACTGTGATTCACTTTGTTTTTCAAACTGATTTTACTGAGAGTTTTACTGAGATATATTGAAATTATACTTGTTTCAAAGGATTTCTGGAAATTGGTTTTCGAACTTATGTTTTTGATGAATACTTTATGGTGACTTGATGTTTTACTGTTTTGTGGATTGGTGTTTTGTGCTGTGCGTTTCTTATTTCTCAGACTGTGATTTATTTTCATTACTACTGAATTGGCGTACTCATCATTACTCCCTCTGCCTCTTTGCACAGATCCAGGTACCGGTTCGGAGCAGTAGTTGTCTTCGTTCATATTCAGTAGCTTACGGGATTTCGAGGTAGCTGTTCAGCGTCCGCAACTTCTCCATTTCCCTTCCTTTATTAGTATTAGTATATATTTCATAGACATTGATTAAGACATTAGCAGAGTTAATTTATTTTCTTAGATGCTCATGATCATTGACTCCAGTATTGGGAGAGTTGTTTAGATTGTTGGATTATTCACTTAAAGAGATTATTTAATGTTTTGTTTGCTGCTTATTGCTGATTTTTGTTAGTAATATAATAGAAAGAATGAGTAATTAGGTGATGGTTGGCTAGCCTAGTTCCACGATAGGCGCCATCATGACTGGTTAGGATTTGGGGTCATGACATGAATGCAACAGGGTCGACAGTAATTGCAGGAGGAAAACTCTAACTACCTTATTCTTTCCTAGTGTATAAATATAAATATATACAAATTAGCGGAATATCATCATAATTTGAGTATCCATATGATATATCCTCAAGTGTGGAGCCACTCTTTCATCAAGAAGGGTATTTTGCTACTTACTAATTTTTATTGTTGGTGTAGTACAGTGGAAATAAAAGTGCCTAAAAGGAGAAAGGTTGTAGTTCCCACATAACTTAGTATGTAGCCTGAAAAGACAACGGAATCAAACCAAATGATAGAAGCATTGCACATAGGAACCAATGATTTGAAAAACATAAAAATTGTGGCCTTTTGTAATCATAGAATTGTGACAAAAGGCCTCAATTACCATTTCATTCTCCTTCATAATAGTAATATATGAGAAAAATGGTTATTGACAAAATAAAAATATTTAAATATACTTCATATTCACTGAAGCTTTCTGCATTGGGAATGCGCCTAACAGGTTTTGCCAATTACATATTCAATAACAATGGGAAGATAAGTGAGGATTAATACCACCTGTATCGCACAAAGCTAAAGAAAAATAGTTAGGGCAACAAATCGTTAGTTTTTTTTGACATCATTAAAGCAAACAAGCTTATATAAAACATTAACAATATATAAGATCAGAAAATGGCCTCACTGAAGCGAAAGGAGATTGATGATTAATGATCTCCCTTGCTACATTCTCATCAGTCTACAACAAATGGTGACATATAACTTTTTCAAAGACTCAATGACACGAAGTATACAATATTTAATCTAATGCAACAAAACTAAAGTAATTATATGAACCTAAGTTTAGGCACCTTGATACTTTAGTGGTCTGCCTGCACATTATGCAAATCCATGAAATATCTGAGTATATATAAAAACATCAGTTGTTCCTAACCTATTGAATATAATATGGATATAATATATCAGCAACATTCTAGTAGCTCATGAAGAACCAATCACCAAAGAAGACAACAATATTATCAAAGACGAAAAGCGCAAAAAAGCTCTAAGGTCTCTTGGGAGGTTAAGAAAAAAGTGCAAATGGAGAAAAACGATAAATATGTATGTATGGTCCAAGACTAATATTTATAAGAATGAATACCAAATATATGGCCAAAGAAAATGGAGAAAATGTAAAGCCAATAACCATTCCAAAAGATAACTTTAAAAGAACGAAAGAGCTTATTTAAATTGCTTCCAAGTTACTTCGAAGAACAAATAATGATATACACTTGTTTTACTATGAATAACACGTGCCTTTGGTTAGTTAGACTGTTTATAATCTATTAATGAATTTAAACATATAACTTGTTGATACCCAATTTTCCCTATAGTATCTTTCGAAATGCATATATACCCTCAAAACTATGCATTAGCATCAATTGATATTTTTCCATAATTTCTACATTTTTAAAAAATTTTAATTAATTTATTCCAGTATTTTATTTATATAAATAATTAAAAATTACATCACAAATGACTTTATAACAATTGTATGGCTTAATATTGCTATTTATATTTATATTAAGCTCAAATTATTTCATAAGTAGCCATATTTATATTTTTAGTTACAATTGCAATATCTTTGCAATTATAGCTCATGTATGCATTATTACATTATTTTACCGGAAAATAGCTTGTCATATGTTTAAAATATTGAGTAATTGTTCTAAAACATTTTGTGCATGAAAATCATTTTTTATAATCCGTTAATTATTTTTTATAAATTGCTTTTGTCAACTAATTGAGTATTTAACAAATAGCCCCTTCATTCCTTTAATTCTTCGGACCTAACCATTAAACTAGCCCAAACCCTTTTAATACCAGCCCAATTTCACCCCCCAGGACCAACCTATACCTGCCCGACCCAATAGCCTCGCTCAATCGTGGCCGTTGATCTTTTAGATCAACGGTCCAAAATATTACTTGCTTTTTTAATTCAACACCCAAACCCTAAGCCTCCTCATTCTTTCATTTTCGCCATCACTGGTTTTCTAATCTTTCCCATTCTTTCTCAACTCACCCCTAACCCTAATCGCCGTCACCGGCAAAGAAGCTCTCATCTATGGAGTTTTCATGCATTCTCCTACCACTACTAGTCTCCTATACTCCCTGGATCTTTGATTTTATGAGTCCTTAGAAGAATCTCGTGGAGATTCATCCTTGTTCTTGCCTAAAAGTTGTCTACTGGCCTGTCTCAGGCCACTTTCATTTGTGAGTATGGATTTCCTCTTGCTTTTAGTATGAATCCATGGGGTTTTGACCAATTCTCTTCATCTCTGTTATTTTCTGAAAACCCTAGTTTCACTACTGTTCAATTCTTCTCAGATCTTTATAGATCTGAGGTGATTCGAGTATTATTAGGTGTTTTTCTTTAAAGATCTCTTGGTTTAATTAACTGTTTCGATTTTAGTCACTCTTTCTAAAACTAGGGTTCTTCCCAGACTCCTCTTTAAAAGATTTTCTGCTTTCAATGTTTAATCTAGTTATCTCCTTACGTGTTTGGTTAATCTTCGCATGTATTCTCGAACCCTAGGTGTTCCTAATGGTTACACTGATTTCTTCTATTTTTTCCATTACTACGTTTATTTCTGTGAATCAATCGTATTAACTAATTCTATTTAGGGATTTGAATGATTTCCCTGTTAAAAGCTGTATTCTTTGGTCTTTTACTTGATTGATTTCTATTTGAACAATTTGTCCCTGTTAAAATCCAGTATTCTTTGGGATTTTTGCCCTAATTGATCTCTATTGATGATTCGAACCAACTTTTCTTATCAAATCCGGTATTTCTGTGAGGTTTTACTTGATTGATTTCCATTAGGGATTTGAACAATCTTTCCTGTTAAAATCAGTATTCTTTGAGATTTCTACTGATTGATTCCTATTAGGGATTTGAATGATTTTCCTGTTAAAATCCGTATTTGCTGGGATTTTTACTTGTTTCCTTATTTGTGACCTTGATTGATTATAATTGCCTTAATTAATTATCAATACAATTTGGGATTTGGCTGACTCCCTACATGGAATTTTTTTGAGTCCTTACCTTAATTGGACCCCCTGTTGTGACCGTTAATTGATTACCCCCTAATTAAGGGGTCTATTCCGGACTCCCCTAAGGAAATTGATTTTGTGACTGATTAGTTGCTCCTAATTGATTGAACTGTGATTCTTTTACCTTATTTTGATTCACCCCTTAAGTGCTATATATACATTATTCTTCTGCCTTTCAAACACACGAACAATAGTTCAAACACAAACACATACACACAACTATACTCTCACCTCTCTTTCTGCTATTTTTGCTCATTGCTTGTCTAGCCGACTGAAAGCCAAGGCTAGACTATGAAATTCTACCTACTTTACTTTCTGCATTTGTTTCCTTAACTGGTATATTCCTATCACAATGTCATTCTGAGATTCAAATCTATGTGCTCCTTGTTGCTTTGCTTCTATTAAGATTGTGTCTTTCTATACTAGCATAACTACTGTCTAATTAAATTTGTTTACTGCTTAACCATCAAGTCTAGGTTTCAGTCTTCTTGTTTGTTACTTTAGCCAGCATATTTACTTGAATTCCTGTTTATTTCCTTCAACTAGCATGCTCATTTTAGCATTTCAGACTCCTAATTTATCTGATTAACCCCAATTGGCATGACTAATTCTGTATAGTAGACCCTTGTCCTCATCATGACTATTCTTGCATTCTGTCTCTATGTTTTACTGTCTACTACCACTTTAGCTTCAAGTATGACTTCCCTGTTAAGACTCTGAGTCAGTAGTTTGTGTTCTAATGCTATGAATTTGGCTGCTGGTTGTCGATCAACTCCTGCTTGTTCTGTGTACTTGTTGTTCAAAATGCTCTCCTTCTTTTCCTCCTTATGTGCTCTTGTTTCAAGTGTCTTGCTTTTCCAACCCCTGCTCCCTTTTGTGTAACTGTTTGTACACCTAGAACTAATTGAAAAACTGAAGTTGAATCTGGGCAATGTGATGTTTTTGTGACCATGTTGTTGTTTGCTGAACCTTCCTTTCCTTCAAAGAGGTTTTCAACATGTTTTCACTCCTAATATGTTTTCTAAACTATTTTCATTCCTAAAGTATTTTTACTTTTAAACTATTTTACTTGTGGTCTGTTTTCCTAAAGTCATTTCAACTATGTCAAACGCTCTCACTTCTGCGCTTAGATTACTTATGTTTTGCCCCTCCAGTGTGTGTACTGCCTAGGAATCCATGAGATTCCTCCGAACTCTGGCACACTATGTGATGACCCAAAAAGTCATCTCTCATTTTCTAAGTCAAAACTATGTTCCGAAGCCTTGAAAACCTTCTTTTGTCTCACCTCGTTTTGCTTGCGCAGTCCAGGCGTATAACCAGAAAGCTTTTTATGTGAAAACTGAGAAAAATGCTAATTTTGCCTTTAAAATTGAACTTAAGTTGACTTTGGTCAACATTTTGGGTAAACGGACCTTGACCTGTGATTTGATGGTCCCTGAGGGTTCGTATAAAAATATGGGACTTGAGCGTATACCCGGAATTGAATTCTGAGGTCCCAAGCCCGAGAAATGAATTTTTGAAAGAAATTATTTTTACTGATATTATAAGAGTTTTTGGAAATTTGATTATATTTGAATTTGATGTTATCGGGCCCGTATTTTGGTTTCGGAGCCCGGTACAGGTTTAATATGGTATTTAAGTGATGCCTGTAAAAAACTTTGAAAGTTCTTGAGATTTTCCTTTGATTTTATGCTAAATCTGTTGTTTAAGATGTTATTTAGGCGATTTGATCGCACGAGTAAGTCTGTAGGATACTTTTAAGGTTGTCTACATGTTTGTTTTGGAGCCCCGAGGGTTCGGGCAAGTTTCAGATAGGTGTTGGAGTGGTTTGGACTTAGAAAGAAATCTGGTTAGAATGTTGTTGTTGGTGTCTGGTGTTTTACTCTATGCGAACGCATGGTAACTCACGCGAACGTGAAGAGTAAGTGGGACTGGGGCTGGTATTTTCTCTATGCGAATGCATAGACCTGGGGTGCGAACGCAGAGCATTGGGAAATTACTCGACGTGAACGCACAGTTATATGGGGGGGGGGGGGGGTTGGCCAGGAACCTAGGAGAGCTATGCGAACAGGACCCCTTATACGCGAACGCGAAGGCGAGGTAGGGCTAAGCCTTTGCAAACACACATCTCATCCTGTGATCGCATAAGTCCTCCAATAGGCTTCCATTCGCAAACGCGCCAGTGCTCACGCGAACAAACTGAGTATTGTCGCCCATCACTTAAACAGTAGAAAAATGGGATTTTAGCCATAACTTCATATTTTCAAAACCAAGGAAGCTTAGGGGCGATTTTTGAAGGGATTTCACCACCAAGTTCTAGGTTTGTGTTCTTAAACTCATTTTCTTCATTTTCCATTAACACCCATTAGATTTCTAGGCCTAAATCTTGTTCTTGAAGGGTAGAAATTAGGGATTTTACAAATTTGGGGATTTAGACCTCGATTTGGGGTTGGATTCCGAAACTAATTATATACGGGCTCGTGGTTGTATGGGTGATCGGGTTTTGGTCCGAACCTCGTGTTTGACCAAGCGGGCCCGGGGTCAATTTTTGACTTTTGGGAAAAATGATAGAAAACTCATAATTAAGCATTGAGGTTGAATTATTTAGCATGTATTGATATTATTAAGCTGATTATGTCTAGATACAATTGAATTGGAGGCGAATTCAAAAAGGAAAGCGGTAATTGAGGCTTGAGTTGGCCGTGGAATTCGAGTTAAGTGTTTGGCTTAATCTTAGCTTGAGGGAATAGGTATTATGTCTTATTTGCTACGTGTTAGTATAATGTGCAATGTATAGGTGTGGTGACGAGTATCTATACGTTGGTGTCAAACATGTCGTGAGTCAAATATTGTGATTTAGGTGATTTTTCACTAAGCATTACTTGAGTTTAATTTGACAATTTCCGCGCCCCCTTTCTTTCATCGCGGAGATCGGGTTCTTGAAATTTTGGGAAAAACTCCTTTGGAAGGAAGAAGTTAAAAGAAGAGTCGCCACCTAACGATTTTATGGTGCGTTAGGGCACCTGAGTAGTTAACTCATGAACTAGTTTGCATTACCAGAGATTGGGTAAGGGCTTGAAGTTATCCTAAGGGGAAGGTGTTAGGCACCCCTCAGGATCTACAACTGTGGGTTCCGGCCAAATGGTTTTGTGAATTCAAAAAATAAGCAAATACAAGCAAGGCTCACATAAGAGGGGATTTCAAACAAGTATAGAAGTTTTGTTGAAAGTTTAAAAGAAATTAAAAGTAAACATTTGAGAAAATATCCTACGTTTAAAGTAATATGGATCACATTAATGCAATACCCGGTAATCACTCCTCGAAGAAGGGCTACACATGGTATTAGANTAAACGGGCCTAAAACATGTTTTCTAATGCATGCATGGCAAGTATTCCTAAGCATGGTAACTATTGCACACATATAAAAAATAAATCCTATAGCATGGTTTCTACCCATAATTATACTAAGCATGCACAAACCCCGCCCATTTCACTATCCAGCCCATAACTGTTTTTACAATTAATTATTACAGACCAGCCTTGCACAAACTCCATAAAATAA
Organism: Nicotiana knightiana; assembly: GCA_005239525.1. NCBI lineage: Eukaryota > Viridiplantae > Streptophyta > Magnoliopsida > Solanales > Solanaceae > Nicotiana > Nicotiana knightiana. The sequence goes on along the minus strand of ML376421.1, from coordinate 46,292 downwards.
GGAAATTAAGAAGTTACATTATAGAAGGCCTAACAATAGGCCCAAGTCCTCAGATCCAACAATGCCATATGCCATGACCTTTTGTAGCCCAGGTGCGTCAGAGTTCCTAAGGATCTCAGAAGATCCCAGGCAGTGCTCACACCCAAGTACCTTAGCCAGGAATGAGTAAGTGCAGTGTGGAATGCCAGCCTTGTGTGTCAGAGTTCAATGGGTACTCAAATGGTCCCTAAGGCAGTGCTCACACGAAGGGGGATGAACTTAGAACTAAGAGTAGTGAGATATGCCTATAGTTTAGAAAAGAATTGAGTTTGAAAAGTAGCTTTTAGAAATAGCTGTTTTGAAAACTAGCTTCAGAGAACAACATGAGAGCTTATTTTATGAAAAACTGGTTTTGCAGAAGAAAGAAATAGGACAATCAACAACCCAAAACATACATGGCTTAGGAAACAAACACAAACAGGTATAGGGGGACTGAGGGACATATAAGTCACATAGTAGAGGCAGACTTGCTCACAAATAGTCCTTAGGCTAGTGCTATATGGTTTAAACAATCACAACCTAGTTATCACAGAATGTTCATGCCAGGAATCTAACAACATCAGATTGAGGGGTGTCAAACAGAGTCACATATTAGGTCCAGGATTAGGATTTACATAATAACTAAGTATTAGGGGGGGTGCATGCTCATAGTGTTGGGAGTCAGGAAGATTCATGATGGAAACACATAAGGGAAATCAATAGACATGTTAGACTAAGGGGAATCACATAGGCAAGTAGATGTTCTGAACACAAAAGACATGTTGAGTTGGATGCTATAAACTTAAACTAGAAACATACTAGTTAGGAATAAGAATAGAACAACAAGGTGCAGAGAAGTAGAGCAACATGACAGTGGTATGCAGAGCAATAGAGCAACAATAAGTTGTTCAGTCTTGGCTTTCACTCGACTGAGTAGCCAGAAGAACAAGAGAGAATATGCAGCAAAGCCAGTGAGAGTTCAGAGCAATATGAGTGCTATTTGTGTGTGTTCGTGTATCTATTGGTTATCGTTATGCTAAAGAGAGCAGGGTGTTTATAAATCCTGAAAACAAGTAAAGAAAATAAGGTAAGGAATAATTAGTCTAACATAATTATGGAAATAATAACCAATCAATGTCAATTAAAGGCCTGGACTTCCTTTAATTGTGGAGTCAAGTTCAAACGGGCCAATCAGAGTTAAATCAGGGAAAGGAATCAAATAGAGTGATCTTACCATAACGGGGGTAGTAAAGGCATGTAGTGTGTAATAATGACCAGGTTCATAACACGTAATTAAGGAAAGTACACACTGATAGCATATTCACAAAACAAAGTATGGGTTTAATTCTGAAAATTAGTCGAGGGAATCTTGACTGTAATTGAAATCACAGGGAATCAGGCACAATCAAGGAAAATGTCACACAATCAAGGGAAACAATTTGAAAAACAAGTACAGAACATACAGAATCATAGGCTCGAAGAAAACATTACAGAGTCAGTAGAGGGTGATTAAAGTAAGAAACATAGCGCACATAGAGAGGCTAGAAGAAGTATACAGATTGGCTAAACATAGCAAACAAGACAGACTAAAAAACCTAATATTGGGGCTTTCTTTAAGAAGCTTTGAATCTAAACGTATTAACAAAGGAAAACATAGAATAACATTAAAACAGAAGTAAAGGAAAATCAATTTTGAAAAGGGTTTGTGAAATTCTAGTTCTAAAAAATGAAAGATCGTTTAAAGATGAAAGTTTTCAGAGAAAAACATAGAAAGAAACTTCGGAATACTATAGATCTAAAGTAGATCTAGAATAAATCAAAAGATATAGGGTTAGGGTTTCGTGGAACCAAGAGAAGTAAGAAGATCCTCAAAGACGGCACCGGCGTAAGCCGGAACAGGTTGTAAACTTACTCAAACGGCCGGGGAGGCCAAAAAGTGGCATGGGACCATGGGAGATGAGTTGGACTGCTCCAGGTTCGCCCGGGAGCCCCAGAGCATCACTAGACTGGTGCAAAGTGGACAAATAGCCATGAGACAATGACGAGCCATGGTTTCTGGTGAGAGAACCAGTCGGAGAAGATGACCGGACTCCATCAGAGAAGAGAATCCAAAGGAGGCTTCTAGAGATAACTTAGAGCGTAACAGAGAGAGATAGAGAGAGAGTGAGTCTGAGAGAATGAGGGGTCGGAGGGGGGTAGTGATTAGGTTCAATTATGGTAACAATGATCCGGACCGTTGATCTCATTTGATCAACGGTTCTGATCAATTATGGAGTTGGGCGAGGTTATTTGTGGGTTTTGGGCTGGGTTAGAGAGTGGGGTTTGGGTCAGGTGGGGTTGGGTTAAGGGCTGGCTAAAATTTAAATAAAAAAAGGGCTACACGTTAAATACCCAATTAAATAAGGTAATTAATTAATAAATAGCTAATAATTGTGTAAAAATAAATTGAGACCAAATAAATGAAAGTAAGGCGATTGAATAAGATATAAAAATTATAAATGATTCACTTATTTTTAAATGGTATAAATGCACATTTGTGCTATAATTGCAAATGAAATTAACTAAATGATGTCAGTATTGGCTAATTTATGAAATAATAAAATCCTAAGGGAATTAAGTAGGATATAAATAACATATTGGGCAAAAATGATTTGAAATTGTATCATTTATGAATAATTATGGAATATAAAGTATGAAATAAACAGGAAAATAATTTGGCAAAAATACGAAAAACTGTGAGAAAATACCAGTTACTGTAAGGAGTGATTGAACGTATGTATACAAGTTTGAAAACAATTTGAAGAAAAATTGGGTATCAACAGCTGCCTCTCTTTACCCGAAAAGGATGAAAGAGTTGTCGGGTAAAGATATGATGGCCAATTTTGACCGGAGGGAAATAGTATAAAAGATTTAGACTGCACCCTGGCTTCTGAGCTACCTACATATCCCTGTTTGTACAGGAATCAGGCTGTATGTAGTTCATGAGTCACCGGTGAAGTCTCACAAGGACGAACGCAAGGTGCGAGGTAAGGTGAACAAAATGGCTTACAGGGTAGTTAGGAGAACTGGAGGGGTCTGCTCCCGCCTGGCTGCTGTTCTTAACCGGATTTCCAGCAAAATAATAAGCATAGATTGTGCGTAATTTAAAAATGATGCAGATTCCCATTGGACTATGAATGTTGTCTTTGGATGGTTGAGGATGACGTCCTTAGACCATGATGTCCTGGGCCATGAATCGCTTGATGCAAGATTCGCAGGCTACGAAATGACATTCTCGGGCCATGAGGATGGTGCCTCCAAACCATGATGCCTTTGAATAATGATATGCAGAGTGATAAAAAGGGATCCGCGAGCCATGTAATGATGTTCTCGGGCCATGAAAATGGTGCCTCTGAACGATGACGCCTTTGGATAGGTTGGCGATATTTCAGCTCATAAGAAGTGCAATAGTATGATGCTGACAAGATAGAGTTTAGTCTTGTGCATTAAAAAAAGGTAGAGCTTAGCCCGAAAGAAACAAGGTAGATAATGACAGAGATGATGATTGCTTTAAAAGGTAAATGAGATGCAGTGTTCAGATCCCGGAAGGTAGAATGGTAGCCTTATGCAATGCAGGAAATAAAATGCAGATAGAGCGGTGCTTAGTCTCGGAAGGCAGGATGGTAGCCTTATGAAATACATGAAATAAAATGCAGATGGAGACAATGCTTTGTCTCGGAAGGCAGAATGGTAGCCTTATGCAATGGAACTAAAATTCAGATGCAGACAATGCTTAGTCTCAGAAGGCAGAATGGCAGCGTTATGCAAGATTTATAGGAAAGACAACAGAAATTCTTAGCTGGCATTAGTTGCGGTAGAGCATTATGATAGTGAAGCATCATTTGTGCTGATAATAAATGTTGGCGTGTGTGATGAGTTTGAGGAACAATGTCTGTCCTTTGAGCGGATAATATGTTTTGGGGATTTTGCAATTTTGTGTCTGCATCCAAAGAAAGATCGTGAGTTTTGTAAGGGGAAGGTTAGTTCGCATTCCTGCTGGCTCTGCTTGGCTCGTTGGCTTAATCACGATATTGTTCGCATCATTGGGTTAGTGCTTGCTAAACAAGCTGTTTCGATAAATATGCATGATTTTGTAAAAGTATGATATATAAACTAAAATAGTTTTATATGAACCGATGATATGACACGGTTCGTGACATGCAACCTCTCCTGCTGTGGAATTTTGACGGTCCTCCTCAAAATTCTGCCACAGTTTGACGGGTGGATGCCTCTGATTGCTGCTCGTGCCGTGGCTGGCTGAACTTTCTTCGAAATTTTGAGGGTCCTCCTTAAAATTCTACGCCAGTTGTTTCGGTGAATACTTCTGACCTGCCGCTTGCTTCAGAAATTTGAGGGTCGGTCCTTAAAATTCTTCCCTAATTTCCAATTATGGGGGGGGGGGGGGGGGGGGGAATAGATTTTT
>ML376421.1:0-40728 GCA_005239525.1 Nicotiana knightiana | reverse complement strand
GGGGAGGGAATAGATTTTTATTGAATTGTGACCGAATCCATAGGTCTGCCTACGTATCCCCTCTTAAACGGGAATCAGGTCAGGCGTAGTTCAATTTACATCATTGAGAAAACATGAAGATTACAAATAGTAGTGCTTGATTGCATCTGAATTGATTGGTTTTGGCTAGACTTCTCCATCCATTTCTCCAAGTATGAGTGCTCCTCCTGTCAGCACTCTGTGAATCATGTACGGGCCTTTCTAGTTGGGAGATAAATTCCCCTTGGCTTCATATTGATGTGGGAAGATCTTCTTTAACACCAACTGCCCTGGTGTGAATCGTCTTGGCTTGAGTTTTATTGTTGAAGGCTCTGGCCATTCTGTTCTGATATAGTTGACCATGACAAACTGCATTCATTCTTTTTCTGTCTATGAGGGCTAGTTGTTAATAACGGTTCTTTACCTACTCTGTATCGCTGAGCTCAGCTTCTTGTATAATTCTTAGAGATGGGACCTCCACTTCGGCATGAATTACAACCTCTGTACCGTAGACCAACATAAAGGGATTTACCCCGGTTGATGTGCGGATTGTGGTGCGATATCCCAATAAGGAAAATGATAACTTCTCGTGCCACTGTTTGTGCCTTTCTATCATCTTCCTTAGAATTTTCTTGATATTCTTGTTGGCGACCTCAACAACTCCATTCATCTGAGGCATGTAAGTTGTGTAATTCTTGTATTTGATATTGAAGGTTTCACACATGGCTTTCATCAAGTCACTGTTGAGATTAGAACCATTATTGGTGATGATTGACTCTGGAACTTCGAATCGACAAATAACACGGTCGCGGACGAAATCGGCCACAACTTTCTTGGTAACTGCTTTGTAGGAGGCTGCTTTGACTCATTTAGTGAAGTAATCAATGGCGACCAGAATAAACCTGTGTCTGTTAGAGGCGGCAAGCTCGATTGGTCCAATGACGTCCATGCCCCAGGGGCGAACATCCAGGGTGAACTTGTTGCATTAAGCTCACTGGGAGGTACCTTTATCATATATTCATGTATCTGACAACGGTGGCATTTTCGAACATACTGGATGCAGTCTGTTTCCATAGTCATCCAAAAGTAACCAACTCAAAGTATCTTCTTTGCTAAAATGAAACCATTCATATGTGGGCCGCAAATCCCAGCATGAACTTCCTTCAATAATCTCGATGCCTCTTCTACGTCGACGTACCTTAGCAAACCCAAATCGGGAGTCCTCCTATACAGGATTCTTCCGCTGTGAAAGAAATTGTTAGACAACCTTCAAAGCGTGAGTTTCAGAGTGGCATTCGCAAGCTCCGGGTATTCTCCTTTTGCCAAATACTCCTTGATGTCATGAAACCAAGGATTTCCGTCTTCTTCCTCTTCGACATGGGCACAATACGCTGGCTGAGTATGGATCTTTACGGTAATAGGATCAATGAAGTTCTTGTCTGGATGCTGCATCATAGATGACAAAGTAGCCAAAGAATCAACGAACTCGTTCTGGATTCTGGGGACATGCCGGAACTCTATCTTTGTGAACCTCTTTCTCAACTCCTGAAGGTGATGCAAATAGGGTAAGATCTTGGAATTCTTGGTTTCCCATTATCCCTGTACCTGATGTACCAATAAGTCTGAATCACCAATCACTAACAGCTCCTAGACGTTCATGTCAATGGCCATGTTGAGTCCCAAGATGCAGGGTTCGTATTCGGCCATATTGTTGGTGCAAGGGAACCTGAGTTTGGCGGATACTGGATAATGCTGACCGGTCTCTGATACTAGTACTGCTCCAATACCGACTCCTTTGAAGTTTGCTGCTCCATCCAAGAACATCCTCCAACCGTCGTAGGATTCTGCAATGACTTCTCCTACAAATGATACCTCCATCAGGAAAATACATTTTCACGATTTCATATTCTCCGTCTACAAGTGGCCCCTGCATTCTTTAGACCAAATGGAATCATCTTGTAACAATACACTCCCCACGACGTGATGAATGCCGTCTTCTCAGCATCTTCCCCATCCATCCAAATCTGGTGATAACCAGCAAAGCAATCCACAAAGGACTGCAATTCATGCTTGGCGCAGTTGTCAATCAGGATGTGTATGTTTGGGAAAGGGGAAAGCATCTTTCGGACTGGCCCGGTTGAGATCCCGGTAGACGACGCAGACCCTGACCTTCCCGACCTTCTTTGGCATAGGTACAATGTTAGCTAACCATGTCGGATACTCCACCACCCGGAGAACTTTGGCGTTGATCTGCTTGGTAAACTCTTCTTTGATTTTCAAATTCATGTCGGGTTTGAACTTTCTGAGCTTTTTTTTCACTGGCGGACATGTTGGATTGGTTGTCAGTTTGTGAGCCACAATAGACGTACTCAGACCAGTCATGTCATCATACGACCATGCAAACACATCCCCATACTCTCTTAGAAACTCAGTGATTCTTTCTTCTTTGATGGTAACAAATGAGTGTTGATACGAGTTTCCTTGACATTTTCTGAATCTCCCAGGTTGATAACTTCGGTCTCATCCAGGTTGGAATTAGGCTTGTTCTCAAAGTTCTCAACTTTTTTGACAATATCGTCAGGCATGATATCTTCTTCTTCTGAATCACTATCCTTTTGTTGTGTTGTCTCATTCCATGTCACAGTCATCGGTTCATCAAGACAAATAATAGTAATGTTGTATAATTAAAGTAATGAGGGAAAGCAATAATAATAAATATCGGATTTCGTAAGAGAAATTTAAAAGATGCTTTGATAAATTGAATAATTTTTTCGAACATTGAAGATCTTTATTGCAGAAATTAAAAACAAACGCAGAAAAATCATTTAGTAAATAAAACAGTAAGTAGTGCTATTTTTAGCCTTGATACCCCATGGCTCGTCGGGCTTTGGTTGTCTTGATAGTCCAGTTCTTGAGATATTCCCCCTTGATCACAGTCTGTATGGAAGGGCCCTCCTCCCCATCCCCCTCGAGGATAACACAACAATCCATATCATCATTCTATAGAAACAAGCTCCTCATTGCTGCAAGTGCTTCTTCTTCATCTGAATCGTAGTCAGTGTCAGCTTGCTTGAAAGTCTACTCAAGATGAGGTATCGGCTGTTCAAAAGGGTAATAGGGACTGCGCCAAGGTGGCGACCAGTCGTTGAATTCCTTCCAGGTGCACTCATAACCCAAATCGAAAGTGCTACCATGCTCCTTGAGCTTTATAGGCTTCGTGATCCCTTGGAGGTTTTTACCGAGCCCTTTTCCTGGCTCATATCCTCCCCAGTTCAAGATTCTTTCGATCTTGTTATCCCACTATTTTTCCTTGTCGATGGAATTGACCCGTTCAATATGGTGATAAGTTCCTCCGCCTATCTTTCTTTTCCCGTCAACCAACGGAATAGTTTGACAACTATAAATGGGGTTGCTACCGTCACCATGAATAATCACTTCTTGGTGGTTCCATTCGAATTTTACCGCCTGATGTAGTGTTGATGCTACGACCCCAACAGCATGAATCCAGGGTCGTCCCAACAATAGGTTGTAGGATGCCGGAACATCCATCACCTAGAAATTCACTTCGAACCAAGTCGGTCCCATATGTAGACATAGACTGATCTCCCCCATGGTGGACCTTTGAGAATCGTCGAAAGCCTTTACATTGATCGCCACATCCTTTATCTCATGTATCCTTTTACCCAATTTCTTAAGGGTTATCAGCGTACAAATGTTAAGAATGGAACTTTTGATGATCAAGATTCTTGTGATGAAATGATCCTCGCAGGGCACGGTGATGTGCAGCGCTTTGTTGTGCCCCAATCCTTCAGGTGGTATCTCATCCTCATGAAAAGTGATTTTATGACTCTCCAGTACCTAGCCTACCATATTGGCCATTTCACTACTAGTGATGTTGTTCGGCACATATCTTCGTTCAACACTTTCAATAAAGCGTTCCTGTGCGTTTTAGAATTCTGCAACAGAGAGAGGATGGATATCTATGTCGGTGTCTTATTCAGCTGGTCGATGACTGAAGTCTCCTTCACCTGTATCTTTCTCCAAAGGTCATCGGGACCTGTCTTAATAAGGGGAGGCCGGTTCGCAGCCTGCTTGCTCGACTCGGCCAGATGCTCAGAGGTGTAGACCCTACCAGTTCTAGTCATACCCTGCGCTGCGAAAACTTCCTCAGACCTAGCCTTGCTTTTCCTTCTCGCCTCGGATGTGTAGTCCCAAGGAATAGAGTTTGAGTATAAGGATGGCGTGGTTGAAATTTCCACCGGAATGGGTGTAGCCATCTTTATTTCAAACGGGATGTGTGTTCGAGCACGCAAGCTTGCGACCTCCAATGAAGCTGGTGTATTTGCTGGAGATACAAACTCAACATCAATCGGCACTGGTGACTTTGCCGGTGGCGCCTCTTCAAACTCGAACAACATAGACATATTACCTCAGAGGCCTCAGATGGCTGAATCCGGACTATGATTGTTTTGAGAGTGACTGCGGATTTCTTTGGGTTATCGCCTTCTGCGATCAACCCGATTGACCCCTCGGGATCCCAATCATCTTCAATGTCAATCATATGAATGCCTCTACCCTTATGGTCTGGCAGAGGATTGTCGCGAACGTTTGGAACGGGGTCTTTTGCCACAATAATCTTGTTGTCGATGAGGACCTGTATTTTGTCCTTTAGAGAGCGACATTCCTCGATGGTGTGCCCTTTCATGCCAGAATGGTATGCACATGATTTGTTTGGGTTAACCCACTGAGAAGGATTCTCAGGGGTCACAGCAGGTATAGGTGTAACATAACCAGCGGCGTTGAGTTTTTCATATAGCTGGTCAATGTGGTTGGCTATGGAGGTATATTGTTTTGGAGGACGACGATCAAAATTGGGACGAGGTCTAGGGAAGTTTTGGCGTGCAGGAGGGGATTGGTAATGAGATGGTTGGGAATTATAAGTGTGGTAGACAGGAGCAGGTTGTGGATATTTGGGTGAAACTGGTTGATATGTGGGTGGTGGAGTTTGGTAGGAATATGTTGGAGTTTGGTAATTTGGAAATGAAGCTTGGTAATTTGGCGAGGGATGATATGTGAGTGGAGGTGTCGGATAGGTTTGGTACTTGAGCGGGGACTTGGTTCTTTGTGCAACCATTATGGCTCCTACATCTGTCTTTTTAGACACACCACCGTATTGTAGAGCCTTGTTAGTGGTTTGCAAGGCTTCAAAATTCATAACCATATCGCTTTTAATACCTTCTTCAATTCGCTCACCCAATTTGATGATGTCAGAAAACTCGCAGCCCTCAACAATCATTAACCGTTCGTAATACTGCGGATCCTGAGCTCTGACAAAGAATTTGTTCATCTGTTCTTCTTCTAGAGCAGGTCTGACTTTAGCGGCTTCGGACCTCCAGCGAGTAGCATACTCGCAAAAGGTTTATGTAGGCTTATTCTTCAAATTATGAATGTAAAACACATCGGGTGCATTCTCTGTGTTGAACCTAAACCTGTCCATGAAATTGGACGCCATGCCTACCCAGTTTGACCATTTCTTGGGGTCTTGACCGATGTACCAAGACAGTGCATCTCCCTTCAAACTCCTCATGAACAGCTTCATGCGGATTCTTTCGTCCTTTCCCACGCCAACCAATTTGTCGCAATAGGTTCTCAGATGGACTCTCGGATCACCAGTACTGTCAAACATTTCAAACTTTGGAGGTTTGTACCCCTTGGGCAGTTCGACATCAGGTTGGATACAAAGTTTTTCACAGTTCAACCCTTCGATCCCTTTGGTCCCTTCAACACCCTGAACTCGGCTGGTCAGTTTCTTAAGCTCTTCGGCTAGGTTCCTGAAAAGTAAATCCTTTACGTCAGACTCAGACGCCTGTGGGATAGGCGGAGTGGAATGGGTCATGGTTTCCACATATATGGGATTGTTATAGGCGTGGAAATGGTCTTTTGTGGGGTTTTGAGGTTCAGGAATGAGCAGTGGGGTGTTATTTGATATGTGGCAAGCATTGTACTGTGTCGGGAGGGTATGGTTCTTTGGGGGAGTAGTGTGCTGTCTTGGGATATTTTGTGGAGGTGTGGGGTTTTGAGCATTTGGAAGGTTGACGTCAGGGACGTTGAGGGAAAATGATAAGCTGGCTAGATTCCGTACCTGATCTAGTTCTTCCTGAAAGTTCAATAATTTTTGTTCAAGTGGCGACATGTTCTCATGCAGAACCTGAATACCTCGTCCATCAGTGGCCTCTACCCTTTCAATCAAATTATCCTTTATGATACCACTGGACTCTTCCATATTATTTTTGCCTTTTTTTTGTCCTTAGGAGGACTAGGGGGGGAGTAGGTGGAGGGCCCTTGGATCTGGTGCGATAGGCTAATGATGCCAGAATGTACGAACTAACCTTTGGGGAAGGGAGGAAGAAAAAAAATAAAAACAAAAGGTAACCAAGTCAGTGAGTATTATGAAAAGAGTATTGCAGTATTTAAACACATAATGCAGAAATGAAAGCATGTCCTAAGTTGGGGACATACGAAAAAATGACATACGAAAAAATAAAAATGAAAGCATGTCCTAAAATGACATACGAAAAAATAAAAATCACTAATGGCCATTGGCCTTATTACATTGTTGGAAAAATAAAGACATCCCTATCTACTTGGTCCCAGAAGGACTTTCCTTAGATTCGACATTCCTGCTTTCTTCTAACAGCCTTCCCAGTTCGCGAAGTCCCAGCAACAGATAAGTTCTGGCTAAATATCCCCCTGCAGCTCCTACATCCTTTTGACAATCTTTAACCCTTTTGATGAACCTTTCTTCTAAATCGTTTATACCTCGTTCCAAATATCCTAGCCTTTTGTTGGCGCTAATAGCCATGTCCTTCCATTCCTCCATCAGCCTTTTGTTGGACTCATGTTTCTTGTGTTGATCATCCTCATTCTCCCGGATCCTTTTACGCAACTGGTTGAACTTGACTTGTGCTTCAGCCCTTTCATCTACAACCCTTTGACCTCGGACGTACCCTGGCTTGCTTTGATCACCCAGATCTTCTTCTATCCAACCCGGATAGAAAAGGGTATAACCGGTATGATATATGTCCGTCTTGATGGTGTCTTTCTCGAGTATAACCTTGCAGTGCCATAGGTGCTGCGCTTGGCACCTGTGAGGACTGTCATTGTTTTGAAAGTCGGCTCGGAGATGGCTCATCTTCTCAACCCTTGGGTTGACTTGTTTCTTTCCTGCCTGCCTCATAACTCAAAGTGGGACGTAAGGGTAGGTCCCTCTGAGACCAATCAATACCAGAAATGATGCGTCTCGGGATCAATTGATGAACTCATCCGTTGGAAACCATTCGAACATCCACTGGACCCGTTCTTCAGTTAAGTTATCAATGAGCTTGACCTATCCTTCGGTGTCCTCAGGTTGAGCGAACATGTCAGGGATATAGTTCATTCGCTTTGGGTAATGGAAAGCGATGTAGTCATCCCATATTCAGCGATGGATGTCCTGTCGATATTCCCCTTTTTGGAGATGTTCTACAAGCCAGAGTTGGAGTAACATATTGCAACCCTCAAAATGTTTTGCCCCTTGTTAACATTTTTCCAGAGCCCGATACATATCTGCAACGATCATGGGCACAATGCTGAAATATTGCCCATTTATCCCTTCCATTATGGTCTTAATTGCCATAGCTAACCTGGTATGGATCATTTCTTTCTTCATCAGGAACACGATCAATCCCAAAAAGAAGACCATAAACACGAACGCTCGACGATGGACGTGTCCCAGAGAGGTGATAGCGAACTCGTCATGGTAAGTACGTTATGATTTGTTGTAGCCATACCGTTCGTACAGGTAATCAAAAAGAATGTACGAATCCTCCAGACATACCAACTCCACATCCTTTTTCAGACCCATCATTTTGAGGAAACTTCTACCTGTGCAGTTCTCAGGCATCAGCAAACCCAGTGTTTCCCATACTAGGTTAGCCAACCCTCTTATCTCTTCTATCAACTGTGCCATTTCGATGCTCCCAAAGCGGAACATAGACCTTTCGTGATCCCAGAATAAGGTAGCAGCCTCTACCATTATTTTGTTAGGCTGGATTTCCAGAAGTGATGGTAGATTACCCAAATATTTCCTGACAATAGCTTTGTCGCTAGAGTGTAAATCCTCCCACCAACTCAGCAATCTTGGGTGAATTTTGGAGACCATGTCGAATCTGGGGACTTCGTGCCTCATTTTTTTTTCCTACAAAACAAATAGGTTAGGACCTTACCCGCCACCAGACTCGACTATTTAACGTCAATAATTAGCAGGAAGCATTTAGTTCTCTAAATAAATGCACAAAACGTGAAGGCGTCCGTTTGGGTTCAGGGAAGCCCGGTGGACTTTTGGATAAGGCTATCTTAAAACCTATCGTGCAGACAACACTTTAGCTTTGACTGGGTTTGAACATGATGCATGCAACAGTTCGACAGAGTAAGGTTTCTATGTGGTTTTAGACTGGTACCTTTGAGCGGACAACTCAATGGGGAAAGGCATAGAACCTTCGACTGCACCGCTGATCGATTGATTTTACCGCTAATAAGCCTTTCCGAATTTAGGGGGTAATAATATGGGAAGAGTGCAACCACTCATCAAGCGTTGCTATAGTATTTTGTTTGGAACGAGTGGAGTATGAATGTCGAGCATCATTTATGCAATAAGTATTTAAAATAAGTTTTCACGTATTTGCATGTTAAAGAAAGCGGTAAAAACAGTAATAATGATTTAAAGCTGTTACAAAAAGGAAACAAAGAGACATGTCAGTTATGTTTTGAAAAAAATAAATACTCGAAGTAAACAATTAATCGCATGCAAAGGGAATAGGAAAGGGTGAAAGTATTTAAAATAAAGGCATGAATTCACGAAACAATTTGAAATGGTAAAAGCCTATAATCCCCAGCGGAGTCGCCATGCTATCGCGCCCCCCTTTCTTTCCACGCAGAGATCGGGTTCTTGATATTTTGGGACAAACTCCTTTGGAAGGAAGAAGATAAAGGAAGAGTCGCCACCTAACGATTTTATGGTGCGTTAGGGCACCTGAGTAGTTAACTCATGAACTAGTTTGCATTACCAGAGATTGGGTAAGGGCTTGTAGTTATCCCAAGGGGAAGGTATTAGGCACCCCTCAGGATCCATAATTGTGGGTCCCGGCCAAATGGTTTCATGAATTCAAACAATAAGCAAATAACAAACAAGGCTCACATAAGAGGGAATTTCAAACAAGTATAGAAGTTTTGTTGAAAGTTTAAAAGAAATTAGAAGTAAACATTTGAGAAAATATCCTAGGCTTAAAGTAATATGGATCACATCAATGCAATACCCGGTAATCACTCCTCGAAGAGGGGCTACATGTGGTATTAGCGCACCTGTCATCATATCCATATTTTACCCTTCCGACCCCGTGAAGGTAATTAAAGCGTATGTTGTTCACGGATTCTATTGCATGCTATTACCCGTCCCATATTATTAGTCCTGGAGGAAGTTAGGACTACTATCCTAAAAGGTAGATACTAGGCAGAACCCCTAGGTTTAAAGGACAAATTCTAAGTTACAAATAAAATTTAGGACTGCGAGTATAGGGGGCACACAGGAACAGATATGGGGGTTCATGAATTCCTCCACAAATTGATACACATAACTAGCACGCCTCACACACATAGAGGTCTTTGCATTTTAGAACCTAAGACAGGATGTCTAAGTGAGAATACAGTAATGGGGCAGTCTGATTACTGAGTTTCAGAAGAAATCTTTTATTAGTTCTAGACTATGAATTCTGATCTGTAATTAACCAAATAATACAAAGAGACAGTTTTCCAGTTTTAATAAACTTAATGCCTAAGGCTTGCCTAGGCGGCTTTAACAAACTCCAGTTATCCTGTTTAGACTTAATCATGGTAAATGGGTGAGTGTTTAGACTAAATGTGAATGCAGTGTCCTACAAAATAGGATATCTAGATGCATAGAAGGGTGTGGAATGATGCAAACCTACACATGCTTTTTTAAATGCACAAACATTTTCAGAAATCAGAATCTATTATTAGTTAAGGCAGAATTTGCTTATTGACACATCTTCTAACTCGAAACAGAAAATACAGAAGCGTAGTTAAGTTGTTGAACCTAGTACATGACTTCTAATGCAAATAGCAGTATGTCTTTAACACATGAATTTGGCATAGGTAATATGAGCATGCTGAGAATGAATTCCTAGGGTAACATGATCTCTGATGCAAATATTGACGATTAATGTTCTTAGCCTAAAACAGAATTTCTAGACATGGAGATCGTGAAGATGCAAAAACAACAACATTATAACAATCGTTTTATAGTTATTTAACTATGAGCAGGATTTCTAAGTGAGGCATGAGTATGGTAAAGATGCTGAGATAAACGGGCCTAAAACATGTTTTCTAATTCATGCATGGCAGGTATTCCTAAGCATTGTAACTATTGCACACATATACAAAATAAATACTATATGGTTTCTACCCATAATTATACTAAGCATGCACAAACCCCGCCTATTTCACTATCCAGCCCATAACTATTTTTACAATTAATTATTACAGATCAGCCTTGCACAAACTCCATAAAATAAGGAAATTAAGAAGTTACACTATAGAAGGCCTAACAGTCCTCAGATCCAACAATGCCATATGCCATGACCTTTTGTAGCCCAGGTGCGTCAAAGTTCCTAAGAATCTCAGAAGACCCCAGGCAGTGCTCACACCCAAGTACCCTAGCCAGGAATGAGTAAGTGCAGTGTGGAATGCCAGCCTAGTGTGTCAGAGTTCAATGGGTACTCAAATGGTCCCCAAGGAAGTGCTCACACGAAGGGGGCTGAACTTAGAACTAAGAGTAGTGAGATGTGCCTATAGTTTAGAAAAGAGTTGAGTTTGAAAAGTAGCTTTTAGAAATAGCTGTTTTGAAAAATAGCTTCAGAGAACAACATGAGAGCTTATTTCATGAAAAACTAATTTTGCAGAAGAAAGAAATAGGACAATCAACAACACAAAACATACATGGCTCAGGAAGCAAACACAAACAGGGATAGGGGGACTGGGGGACAAATAAGTCACATAGTAGAGGCAGACTTGCGCATAAATAGTCCTTAGGCTAGTGCTATATGGTTTAAACAATCACAGCCTAGTTATCACAGAATGTTCATGCTAGGAGTCTAACAACATCAGATTGAGGGGTGTCAAACAGAGTCACATATTAGGTCCAGGATTGAAATTTACATAATACATAAGTATTGGGGGGTGCATGCTCATAGTGTTGGGAGTCAGGAAGATTCATGATGGAAACACATAAGGGAAATCAATAGACATGTTAGACTAAGGGGAATCACATAGGCAAGTAGACATACTGAACACAATAAACATGTTGAGTTGGATGCTATAAACTTAAACTAGAAACATACCAGTTAGGAATAAGAATAGAACAGCAAGGTGCAGAGAAGTAGAGCAACAAGACAGTGGTATGCAGAGAAATAGAGCAACAATAAGTTGTTCAGTCTTGGATTTCAGCCGACTGAGTAGCCAGAAGAATAAGAGAGAATATGCAGCAAAGCCAGTGAGAGTTCAGAGCAATATGAGTGCTATTTGTGTGTGTTAGTGTATCTATTGGTTATCGTTATGCTAAAGAGAGCAGGGTGTTTATTAATTCTGAAAACAAGTAAAGAAAATAAGGTAAGGAATAATTAGTCTAACATAATTATGGAAATAAGAACCAATCAGTGTCAATTAAAGGCCTGGACTCCCTTTAATTATGGAGTCAAGTTCAAACGGGCTAATCAGAGTTAAATAAGGGAAAGGAATCGAATAGAGTGATCTTACCATAACGGGGGTAGTAAAAGCATGTAGTGTGTAATAAAGACTAGGTTCATAACACGTAATTAAGGAAAGTACACACTGATAGCATATCACAAAACAAAGTATGGGTTTAATTCTGAAAATTAGTCGAGGGAATCTTGACTGTAATTGAAATCACAGGGAATCAGGCACAATCAAGGAAAATGTCACACAATCAAGGAAAACAATTCGAAAAACCAATACAGAACATACAGAATCATAGGTTCGAAGAAAATATTACAGAGTCAGTAGAGGGTATCAGGAACCCTAACCATGAATTAAAGTAAGAAACATAGAGCACATAGAGAGCCTAGAAGAAGTATACAGATTGGCTAAACATAGCAAACCAGACAGACTGAAAAACCTAAATATTGGGGATTTCTATAAGAAGCTTTGAATCAAAACTTATTAACAAAGGAAAACATAGAATAACATTAAAGCAGAAGTAAAGGAAAATCAATTTTGAAAGGGGTTTGTGAAATTCTAGTTTTAAAAATTTGAAAGATCGTTTAAAGATGAAAGTTTTCAGAGAAAAACATAGAAAGAAACTTCATAATACTATAGATCTAAAGTAGATCTAGAATAAATCAAAAGATATAGGGTTAGGGTTTCGTGGAACCCAGAAAAGTAAGAAGATCCTCAAAGACGGCACCGGCCAAAGCCGGAACAGGTTGTAAACTTACTCAAACGGCTGGGGAGGCCGGAAAGTGGCATGGGACTATGGGAGATGAGTTGGACTGCTCCAGGTTCGCCTGAGAGCCCCAGAAAATCACTGAACTGGTGCAAAGTGGACAAATAGCCATGAGACGATGAAGAGCCATGGTTTCTGGTGAGAGAACCAGTCAGAGAAGATGACCGGACTCCATCGGAGAAGAGAAGCCAAAGGAGGCTTCTAGAGAGAACTTAGAGCGTAACAGAGATAGATAGATAGTGAGTGAGTCTGAGAGAATGAGGGGTCAGAGAGGGGTAGTGATTAGGTTTAATTATGGTAATAATGATCCGGACCGTTGATCTCATTTGATCAACGGTTCAGATCAAGTGTGGGGTTGGGCCGGGTTATTTGTGGGTTTTGGGCTGGGTTAGAGAGTGGGTTTTGGGTCAAGTGGGGTTGGGTTAAGGGTTGACTAAAATTTAAATAAAAAATGGGCTACATGTTAAATACCTCATTAAATAAAGTAATTAATTGATAAAATAGCTAATAATTGTGTAAAAATAAATTGAGACCAAATAAATGAAATTAGGCGATTGACTAAATTATAAAAATTATAAATGATTCACTTGTTTTAAAATGGTATAAATGCACATTTGTGCTATAATTGCAAAAATTGTTGAAATTAACTAAATGATGCCAGTATTTGCTAATTATTGAAATAATAAAATCCTAAGGGAAATAAGTAGGATATAAATAACATGTTGGGCAAAAATGATTTGAAATTATATCATTTATGAATATTTATGGAATATAAAGTATTAAATAAACAGGAAAATAATTTACATTCCTAGATTCCCGTCACTACGGACTGATTGTCCCTACCTAACTACATGGTAGTGGTCTAGGGAGCGCAATAAAAATATGAAAAACTGTGAGAAAATACCAATTACTGTAAGGAGTGATTTTGAAAGTATGTATACAAGTTTGAAAATAATTTGAAGAAAAATTGGGTATCAACAGCTGCCCTTCTTTACCCGAAAAGGATGAAAGAGTTGTCAGGTAAAGATATGATGGCCAATTTTGACCGGAGGAAAATAGTATGAAAGATTTAGGCCGCACCCTGGCTTCTGAGCTTCCTACATATCCCTGGTTGTACAAGAATCAAGCCGTATGTAGTTCATGAGTCACCGGCGAAGTATACCGGTGAAGTCTCACAAGGACGGACGCAAGGTGCGAGGTAAGGTGAACAAAATGGCTTACGGGGTAGCTAGGAGAACTGGAGCGGTTTTCTCCCACCTGACTGTTGTTCTTAACCGGATTTTCTGCAAAAATAATAAGCATAGATTGTGCGTAATTTAAACATGATGCAGATTACCATTGTACTATGAATGTTGTCTTTGGACGGTTGAGGATGACGTCCTTAGACCATGATGTCCTGGGCCATGAATCGCTTGATGCAGGATTTGCATGCTATGAAATGACGTTCTCGGGCTATGAGAATGGTGCCTCCGAACCATGATGCCTTGGAATAATGATATGCAGAGTGATAAAAAGAGATCTGCGGACCATAAAATGATGTTCTCGGGCCATGAAAATGATGCCTCTGAACGATGACGCCTTTGGATAGGTTGGCGATATTTCAGCCCATGAGAAGTGCAATAGTATGATGCTGACAGGAAAGAGTTTAGTCTTGTGAATTAAAAAAAGGCAGAGCTTAGACCGAAAGAAACAAGGTAGATAATGACAGAAACGATGATTGCTTTAAAAGGTAAATTAGACGCAGTGTTTAGCTCCCAGAAGGCAGAATGGTAGCCTTATGCAATGCGGGAAATAAAATACAGATGGAGACAGTGCTTAGTCTCGGAAGGCAGAATGGTAGCCTTATGCAATGCGGGAAATAAAATACAGATGGAGACAGTGCTTAGTCTCGGAAGGCAGAATGGTATCCTTATGCAATGAGGAAAATAAAATGTAGATGGAGACAGTGCTTAGTCTCGGAAGGCAGAATGGTAGCCTTATGCAATGCGGGAAATAAAATGTAGATGGAGACAGTGCTTAGTCTCGGAAGGCAGAATGGTAGCCTTATGCAATGCGGGAAATAAAATGTAGATGGAGACAGTGCTTAGTCTCGGAAGGCAGAGTGGTATCCTTATGCAATGCGGGAAATAAAATGTAGATGGAGACAGTGCTTAGTCTCGGAAGGAAGAATGGTAGCCTTATGCAATGCGGGAAATAAAATGCAGATGGAGACAATGCTTAGTCTCGGAAGGCAGAATGGTAGCCTTATGCAATGCGGGAAATAAAATGCAGATGGAGACAACGCTTAGTCTCGGAAGGCAGAATGGTAGCCTTATGCAAGATTTAAAGGAAAGACAACAGAAATTCTTAGCTGGCGTTAATTGGGGTAGATCATTGTGATAATGAAGCATCATTTGTGTTCATAATAAATGTTGGCGTGTGCGATGAGTTTGAGGAACGATGTCTATCCTTTGAACGGATAATATGTTTCGGGAATTTTGCAATTTTGTGCCTGCATCCAAAGAAAGATCGTGAGTTTTTTAAGGGGAAGGTTAGTTCGCATTCCTGCTGGCTCTGTTTGGCTCGTTGGCTTAATCACAATACTATTCGCATCATTGGGGTAGCGCTCGCTAAACAAGTTGTTTCGATAAATATGCATGATTTTATAAAAGTATGATATATAAACTAAAATAGTTTTAGATGAACCGATGACATGACACGGTTCGAGACATTGCAACCTCTCCTGTTGTGGAATTTTGAGGGTCCTCCTCAAAACTCTTCCCCGGTTTGATGGGTGGATGTCTCTAACTGCTGCTCGTGCCGTGGCTGGCTAAACTTTCTTCGGATTTTTTAGGGTCCTCCTCAAAATTCTACCCCAGCTGGCTGGGTGAATACTTCTAGCATGCCGCTTGCTTCAGAATTTTGAGGGTCCTCCTCAAAATTCTGCCCCAGTTTCTAATTATAGGGGGAATAGATTTTTATTGAATTGTGACCAAACCCATAGTCCTGCCTACGTATCCCTTCTTAGACGGGAATCAGGTCAGGCGTAGTTCAATTTACATCATTGAGAAAACATGAAGATTACAAATATTAGCGCTTGACTGCATCTGAATTGATTGGTTTTGGCCAAACTTCTCCATCCATTTCTGCAAGTATGAGTGCTCCGCCTGTCAGCACTCTGTGAACTATGTACGGGCCTTGCCAGTAGGGAGAGAACTTCCCCTTGGCTTCATCTTGATGTATGAAGATCTTCTTTAACACCAGCTGCCCTGGTGTGAATCGTCTTGGCTTGAGTTTCTTGTTGAAGGCTCTGTCCATTATGTTCTGATATAGTTGACCATGACAAACTGCATTCATTCTTTTTCCGTCTATGAGGGCTAGCTGTTCATAATGGCTCTTTACCCACTCTCCGTCATTGAGCTCAGTTTCTTGTATAATTCTTAGAGATGGGATCTCCCATTTGGCAGGAATTACAACCTCTGTACCATAGACTAGCATATAGGGAGTTGCCCCGGTTGATGTGTGGACTGTGGTGCGATATCCTAATAAGACAAATGATAACTTCTCGCGCCACTATTTGTGCCTTTCTATCATCTTCCTTTGTATTTTCTTGATATTCTTGTTGGCGACCTCAACAACTCAATTCATGTGAGGCCTGTAAGCTGTGGAATTCTTGTGTTTGATCTTGAAGCTTTAACACATGGCTTTCATCAAGTCACTATTGAGATTAGAACCATTATCGGTGATGATTGACTCTGGAACTCCAAATCGACAAATAATGCGGTCGCGGACGAAATCAGCCGCAACTGTCTTGGTAACTGCTTTGTAGGAGGCTGCTTCGACCCATTTAGTAAAGTAATCAATGGTGACCAGAATAAACTTGTGTTTGTTAGAGGAGGCAGACTCGATTTGTCCAATGATGTCCATGCCCCACGCGGCGAATGACTAGGGTGAACTTGTTGCATTAATCTCACTGGGAGGTACTTTTATCATATCTCCATGTATTTGATAACGGTGGCATTTTCGGACATACTGGATGCAGTCTGTTTCCATAGTCATCCAAAAGTAACCAGCTCGGAGTATCTTCTTTGCTAAAACGAAACCATTCATATGTGGGCCGCAGGTCCCAGCATGAACTTCCTTCAATAATCTCGATGCCTATTCTGCATCGATGCATCATTGCACCTTAGCAACCCAAATCGGGAGTCCTCCTATAAAGGATTCTTCCACTGTGAAAGAAATTGTTAGACAAACTTCGAAGCATGCGTTTCTGAGTGGCATTCGCAAGCTCCGGGTATTCTCCTTTTGCCAAATACTCCTTGATGTCATGAAACCAAGGATTTCCGTCTGCTTCCTCTTTGACATGGACACAATAAGCTGGCTGAGTATGGATCTTTACGGGAATAGGAGCAATGAAGTTCTTGTCTGGATGCTGAATCATAGATGACAAAGTAGCCAAAGCATCGGCGAACTCGTTCTGGATTCTGGGGACATGACGGAACTCTATCTTTGTGAACCTCTTTCCCAACTCCTGAACGTGGTGCAAATAGAGTAAGATCTTAGAATTTTTGGTTGCCCATTCTCCCTGTACCTGATGTACCAATAATTCTGAATCACCAATCACTAACAGCTCCTAGACGTTCATGTCAATAGCCATGTTGAGTCCCAAGATGCAGGCTTCGTATTCGGCCATATTGTTGGTGCAATAGAACCTGAGTTCAGCAGATACTGGATAATGCTGACCGGTCTCTGATACTAGTACTGCTCCAATACCGACTCCTTTGAAGTTTGCTGCTCCATCAAAGAACATCCTCCAATCGTCGTAGGATTCTGCAATGTCTTCTCCTACGAATGATACCTCTTCATCAGGAAAATACATTTTCAGGGGTTCATATAATCTGTCTACGGGATTCTCAACAAGATGGTATGCCGGAGCTTGTCCTTTAACCGCCTTCTGAGTCATGTAAACAATGTCGAATTCACTCAGCAGGATCTACCACTTGGCTAGCTTGCCAGTGGGCATGGGCTTCTGAAAGATATACTTCAATGGATCCATCCTTGATATGAGTTATGTTGTGTAGGCACATAATTAGTGCCTCATATTTTGTGCGACCCAGGTCAAAGCACAACAAGTGCGTTCCAATAAAGAATACCGGGCCTCATACGGAATGAACTTCTTGCTGAGGTAATAAATAGCTTGTTCTTTCTTTCCCGTTTCATCATGTTTCCCAAGAACGCAACCGAAAGCTCCATCTAGCACTACAAGGTAGAGTAATAGAGGTCTACCTGGATTAGGTGATACCAGAAGCGGCAGTGTTGAGAGGTACTCCTTAATTCTTTCGAAATCCCTTTGACAATCCTTGATTCACTTAGTTGCGGTGTCCTTCTTCAGCATCTTGAAGATCGGCTCACAGATGACTGTAGATTGTGCTATAAACTGGCTGATGTAATTAACCCTCCCCAAGAAGCTCATCACATATTTCTTGTTCCTTGGTGGTGGCAACTCTTGAATGTCTTTGACTTTGGACGGATCCAACTCTATTCCCCGGCGGCTTACAATAAAGCCCAATGACTTCCCGGCAGGAACCCCGAATGCACACTTCACGGGGTTCAGTTTCAGATAGTATTTTCGTAACCGATTGAAGAATCTCCCCAAATTCTCCATGTGATTAGCAACTTTCTTTGATTTGATAATGACGTCATCTACGTACACCTCGATCTCTTTGTGAATCATGTCATGGAATATGGTGGCCATGGCCCTCATGTAAGTGGCCACTGCGTTCTTTAGACCAAATGGCATCATCTTGTAACAATACACTCCCCACGACTGATGAATGCCGTCTTCTCATCATCTTCCCCATCCATCCAAATCTGGTGATAACCAGCGAAGCAATCCACAAAGGACTGCAATTCATGCTTGGCGCAGTTTTCAATCAGAATGTGTATGTTTGGGCAAGGGGAAGTCATCTTTCGGATTGGCCCAGTTGAGATCCCAGTAGTCGACGCAAACCCTGAACTTCCCGTCCTTCTTTGGCATAGGTACAATTTTAGCTAACCATGTCGGATACTCCACTACCCGGTGAACTTGGGCGTTGATCTGCTTGGTAAACTCTTCTTTGACTTTCAAACTCATATCGGGTTTGAACTTTCTGAGCATTTTTTTCACTGGCGGACATGTTGGATTGGTTAGCAATTTCTGAGCCACAATAGATGTACTCAGACCAATCATGTCATCATACGACCATGCAAACACATCCTCATTCTCTCTTAGAAACTTTGTGATTCTTTCTTCTCTGATGGTGACAAATGAGTGCTGATACGAGTTTCTTTGACATTTTCTGAATCTCCCAGGTTGATAACTTCGGTCTCATCCAGGTTGGACATAGGCTTGTTCTCAAAGTTCTCAACTTTTTTGACAATCTCGTCAGGCATGATATCTTCTTCTTCTGAATCACTATCCTTTTGTTGTGTTGTCTCATTGCATGTCACAGTCATCGGTTCATCAAGACAAGTAATAGTAGTGTTGTATAATTAAAGTAATGAGGGAAAGCAATAACAATAAATATCGGATTTCGTAAGAGAAATTTAGAAGATTCTTTGATAAATTGAATAATTTTTTCGAACATTGAAGATCTTTATTGCAGAAACTAAAAACAAATGCAGGAAAATCATTTAGTAAATAAAACAATAAGTAATGCTTGTTTTAGCCTTGCTACCCCTAGGCTCGTCGGGCTTTGGTTGTCTTGATAGACCAATTCTTGATATATGCCCCCTTGATCACATCCTGTATGGAAGGTCCTTCCTCCCCATCCCCCTCGAGGATAACACATCAATCCATATCAGCATTCTGTAGAAACAAGCTCCTCATTGCTGCAAGTGCTTCTTCTTCATCTGAACCGTAGATAGTGTCAGCTTACTTGAAAGTCTGCTCAAGATGAGGTATCGACTGTTCAAAAGGGTAATAGGGATTGCGCCAAGGTGGCGACCAGTCGTTGAATTCCTGCCAGGTGCACTGATAACCCAGACCGAAAGTGGTCCCTTGCTCCATGAGCTTTATAGGCTTTGTGATCCCTTGGAGGATTTTACCGAGCCCTTTGCCTGGCTCATATCGTCCCCAGTTCAAGATGCTTTCGATCTTGTTATCCCACCATTTGTACTTGTCGATGGCATTGACCCGTTCAATATGGTGATAAGTTCCTCCGCCTCTCTTCCTTTTCCCGTCAACCATCGGAATAGTTTGACAACTATCAATGGGGTTGCTACCGTCACCATGAATAATCACTTCTTGGTGGCTCCATTCGAATTTTACCGCTTGATGTAGTGTTGATGCTATGGCCCCAGCAGCATGAATCTAGGGTCATCCCAACAATAGGTCGTAGGATGCCGGAACATCCATCACCTAGAAATTCACTTCGAACCAAGTCGGTCCCATCTGTAGACATAGACTGATCTCCCCCATGGTGGACCTCTAAGAACCGTCGAAAGCCTTTACATTGATCGCCCCATCCTTTATCTCATGTATCCCTTTACCCAATTTCTTGAGTGTTATCAGCGGACATATGTTAAGAATGGAACCTCCGTCGATCAAGATTCTTGTGATGAAATGATCCTCGCACTGCACGGTGATGTGCAGTGCTTTGTTGTGCCCCAATCCTTCACGTGGTATCTCATCCTCATGAAAAGTGATTTTATGACTCTCCAATACCTGGCCTACCATATTGGCCATTTCTCCACTAGTGATGTTGTTCGGCACATATGCTTCGTTCAACACTTTTAACAAAGCATTCCTGTGCGTTTCAAAATTCTGCAGCAGAGAGAGGATGGGTATCTGTGCCGGTGTCTCATTCATCTGGTCGATGACTGAATACTCCTTCACCTGTATCTTTCTCCAAAGGTCATCGGGACCTGTCTCAATAAGGGGAGACCAGTTGGCGGCCTGCTTGCTCGACTCGGCCAGATGCTCAGGGGTGTAGACCCTACCAGTTCTAGTCATACCCTGCGTTGTGACAACTTCCTCATACCTAGCCTTGCTTTTCCTTCTCGCTTCGGCTTTCTAGTCCAAAGAATAGCGTTTGAGTAGAAGGATGGTGTGGTTGACATTTCCATCGGAATGGGTGTAGCCATCTTTATTTCAAGAGGGATGTGTGTTTGGGGTGGAAAACTTGCGACCTCGAACGAAGCTGGTGTATTTTCTTGGAGATACAATCTCAACTTGAATTGGCACTAGTGACTTTGACGGTGGCGCTGCTTCAAACTCGAACGGCATAGACATATTTACCTCAAAGGCCTCAGATGGTTGAATTTGTACTATGATTGGTTTGAGAGTGACTGCGGATTTCTTTGGGTTATTGCCTCTGCGATCAGCCATATTGACCCCTCGGGATCCCAATAATCCTCTATTTCAATCATATGGATGCCTCTACCCTTATGGTCTGGCAGAGGATTGTCGCGAACGTTTGGAGCGGGGTCTTTTGCCACAATAATCTTGTTATCGATTAGGACCTGTATTTTGTCCTTTAGAGAGCGGCATTCCTCGATGGTGTGCCCTTTCATGCCGGAATGGTATGCACAGGATTTGTTTGGGTTAACCCACTGAGAGGGATTCTCAGGAGTGGCAGCAGGGATATGTGTAACACAACCAGCGGCCTTGAGTTTTTCATATAGCTAGTCAATGGGCTCGGCTATGGCGGTATATTGTTTTGGAGGACGACGATCAAAATTGGGATGAGGTCTAGGGAAAATTTGGCGTGCAGGAGGGGATTGGTAATGAGATGGCTGGGAATTATAAGTGTGGTAGACAGGAGCAGGTTGTGGATATTTGAGCGAAGCAGGTTGATATGTGGGTGGTGGAGTTTGGTAGGAAGATGGTGGAGTTTGGTAATTTGGCAATGGAGCTTGGTAATTTGGCGAGGGATGATATGTGAGTGGAGGTGTCGGATAGGTTTGGTACTTGAGTGGGGACTTGGTTCTTTGTGCAACCATTAGGCTCCCACATCTCTCTTTCTAGACACACCACCGGACTGTAGAGCCTTGTTAGTGGCTTGCAAGGCTTCAAATTTCCTAACCATACCGCTTTTAATACCTTCTTCAATTCGCTCACCCAATTTGATGATGTCAGAAAACTCGCGGCCCTCAACCATCATTAACACTTCATAATACTGCGGATCCTGAGCTCGGACAAAGAATTTGTTCATCTGTTCTTCTTCCAGAGAAGGTCTGACTTTAGCGGCTTCGGACCTCCAGTGAGTAGCATACTCGCGAAAGGTTTCTGTAGGATTCTTCTTCAAATTATGTATGTAAAACACATCTGGTGCATTCTCTATGTTAGACCTAAACTTGTCCATGAAATCGAATGCCATGCCTATCCAGTTTGACCATTTCTTGGGGTCTTGGCCGATATACGAAGACAGTGCAGATGGACTCTCGGATCACCAGTACTGTCAAACATTTCAAACTTTGGATTTGTACCCCTCGGGCAGTTCGACATCAGGTTGGATACAAAGGTCTTCATTGATCAACCCTTCGATCCCTTTGGTCCCTTCAACACCTTGAACTCGGCTGGTCGTTTCTTAAACTCTTCGGCCAGGTTCCTGATAAGTAAATCCTTTTCATTAGACTCGGACGCCTGTGGGATAGGCGGAGTGGAATGGGTCATGATTTCCACATATATGGGATTGTTATAGGCGTGGAAATGGTCTTTTGTGGGGTTTTGAGGTTCAGGAATGAGTAGTGGGGTGTTAATTGAAGTGTGGCAAGCATTGTACTATGTCGGGAGGGTTTGGTTCTTTGGGGGAGTAGTGTGCTCTCTTGGGATATTCTGTGGAGGTGTGGGGTTTTGAGCATTTGGAAGGTTGACATTAGGGACGTTGAGGGAAAATGGTAAGCTGGCCAGATTCCGAACCTGATCTAGTTCTTCCTGAAACTTCAGCAATTTTTGTTCAAGTGGCGACATGTTCTCATGCAGGACCTGAATACCTCGGCCATCAGTGGCTTCTACCCTTTCAATCACATTCTCCTTTATGATGTCGATGGACTCTTTCATATTATTTTTGCCTTTGTTTTTGTCCTTAGGAGGACTAGGGGGAGGAGTAGGTGGAGGTCCCTCGGATCTGGTGTGATAGGCTGATGATGCCAGAATGTACGAACTAATCTTTGGGAGGGGAGTAAGAAAAAAATAATAACAAAAGGTAACCAATTTAGTGAGGATTATGAAAAGAGTATTGCAGTATTTAAACACACAATGCGGAAATGAAAGTGTGTCCTAAGTTGGGGACCTCTTTGTGCCCGAGGTAGGCCTAGCGACAAATTGATTTGGAGGACTTAAAATGATAAATGCCTCATTTTATTGATAAGAAAAATAGACGAATCCTAAAACGACAGACGAAAAAAAAATCACTAATGGCCATTAGCCTTATTACATTGTTGGAAAAATAAAGACATCCCTATCTACTTGGTCCCAGAAGAACCTTCCCCAGATTCGCCATTCCTTCTTTCTTCTAATAGCCTCCCAGCTCGCGAAGTCCCAGCAGCATATAAGTTCTGGCTAAATATCCCTCTGTAGCTCCTTCATCCTTTTGACAATCTTCAACCCTTTTGATGAACTTTTCTTCTAAATCGATTATACCTCGTTCCAAATATCCCAGCCTTTTGTTGGCGCTAATAGCCATGTCCTTCCATTCCTCGATCAGTCTTTTGTTGGACTCATGTATCTTGTGGTGATCATCCTCATTCTCCCGGATCCTTTTACGCAACTGGTTGAACTTGACTTGTGCTTCAGCCCTTTCATCTACAACCCTGTGACCTCGGACGTACCCTGGCTTGCTCTGACCGCCCAGATCTTCTTCTAACCAACCCGGATAGAAAGGGGTATAACCGACGTGATACCTGTCCGGCTCGATGGTGTCTTTCCCGAGTATAACCTTGCAGTGCCATAGGTGCTGAGCTTGGCACCTGTGAGGACTGTCATTGTTTTTAAAGTCGACTTGAAGATGGCTCATCTTCTCGACCCTAGGGATGACTTGTTTCCTTCCTGCCTACCTCATAACTCGAAGAGGGACGTAAGGGTAGGTTCTTCTGAGACTAATCAATACCAGAAACGATGCATCTCGGGATCAATTGATGAACTCATCCGTTGGAAACCATTCGAACATCCACTGGACCCGTTCTTCAGTCTGGTTATCAAAGAGCTTGACCCATCCTTTGGCGTCCTCAGGTGGAGCGAACATGTCAGGGATATAGTTCATTCGCTTTAGGTGATGGAAAGCGATGTGGTCATCCCACATTTGGTGATGGATGTCCTGTCGATATTCCCCTTTTTGGAGATGTTCTACAAGCCATAGTTGGAGTAACAAATTGCAACCCTCGAAATGTTTTGCCCCTTGTTGACATTTTTCCAGAGCCCGGTACATATCTGCAACGATCATGGGCACAATGCTAAAATATTGCCTAGCACATGATTTCTAATGCAAATAGCAGTATGTATTTAACACATGAATTTGGCATAGGTAATATGAGCATGCTGAGATTGAATTCCTAGGGTAACATGATCTCTAATGCAAATATTGACGATTAATGTTTTTAGACTAAAATAGGATTTCTAGACATGGCGATCGTGAAGATGCAGAAACATCAACATTATAACAACCATTTTATAGTTATTTAACTACGAACAGGATTTCTAAGTGAGACATGAGTATGGTAAAGATGCTGAGATAAACGGGCCTAAAACATGTTTTCTAAGGCATGCATGGCAAGTATTACTAAGCATAGTAACTATTGCACACATATAAAAATAAATACTATAGCATGGTTTCTACCCATAATTATACTAAGCATGCACAAAACCTGCCCATTTCACTATCCAGCCCATAACTGTTTTTACAATAAATTATTACAGACCAGCCTTGCACAAACTCCATAAAATAAGGAAATTAAGAAGTTACACTATAGAAGGCCTAACAGTAGGCCCAAGTCCTCAGATCCAACAATGCCATATGCCATGTCCTTTTGTAGCCCAGGTGCGTCAGAGTTCCTAAGGATCTTAGAAGACCCCAGGCGGTGCTCACACCCAAGTACCCTTGCCAGGAATGAGTAAGTGCAGTGCGGAATGTCAGCCTTTTGTGTAAGAGTTCAATGGGTACGCAAATGGTCCCCAAGGCAATGCTCACACGAAGGGGGATGAACTTAGAACTAAGAGTAGTGAGATGTGCCCATACTTTAGAAAAGAGTTGAGTTTGAAAAGTAGCTTTTAGAAATAGCTGTTTTGAAAAATAACTTCAGAGAACAACATGAGAGCCTATTTTATGAAAAACTTGTTTTGCAGAGGAAAGAAACAGGACAATCAATAACCCAAAAAATACATGGCTTAGGAAGCAAACACAAACAGGTATAGGGGGACTGGGGACAAATAAGTCACATAATAGAGGCAGACTTGCTCATAAATAGTCCTTAGGCTAGTGCTATATGGTTTAAACAATCACAGCCTAGTTATCACAGAATGTTCATGCCAGGAGTCTAACAACATCAGATTGAGGGGTGTCAAACAGAGTCACATATTAGGTCCAGGATTAGGATTTACATAATAACTAAGTATTAAGGGGGTGCATGCTCATAGTGTTGGGAGTCAGGCAGATTCATGATGGAAACACATAAGGGAAAGCAATAGACATGTTAGACTAAGGGGAATCACATAGGCAAGTAGACATGCTGAACACAAAAGAGATGTTGAGTTGTATGCTATAAACTTAAACTAACATACCAGTTAGGAATAAGAATAGAACAATAAGGTGCAGAGAAGTAGAGCAACAGAACAGTGGTATGCAGAGCAATAGAGCAACAATAAGTTGTTCAGTCTTGGCTTTCAGTCGACTGAGTAGCCAGAAGAACAAGAGAGAATATGCAGCAAAGCCAGTGAGAGTTCACAGCAATATAAGTGTTATTTGTGTTTGTTCGTGTATCTATTGGTTATCGTTATGCTAAAGAGAGCAGGGTGTTTATAAATTCTGAAAACAAGTAAAGAAAATAAGGTAAGGAATAATTAGTCTAACATAATTATGGAAATAATAACCAATCAGTGTCAATTAAATGCCTAGACTCCCTTTAATTATGGAGTCAAGTTCAAACGGGCCAATCAGAGTTAAATCAGGGAAAGGAATCAAATAGAGTGATCTTACCATAACGGGGGTAGTAAAAGCATGTAGTGTGTAATAATGACCAGGTTCATAACACGTAATTAAGGAAAGTACACACTGATAGCATATTCACAAAATAAAGCATGGGTTTAATTCTGTAAATTAGTCGAGGGAATCTTGACTGTAAATGAAATCACAGAGAATCAGGCACAATCAAGGAAAGTGTCACACAATCAAAGGAAACAATTTGAAACACCAGTACAAAACATACAGAATCATAGGCTCGAAGAAAACATTACAGAGTCAGTAGAGGGTATCAGGAACCCTAACCATGAATTAAAGTAAGAAACATAGAGCACATAGAGAGCCTAGAAGAAGTATATAGATTGGCTAAACACAGAAAACAAGACGGACTAAAAAACCTAAATATTGGGGCTTTCTGTAAGAAGCTTTGAATCAAAACGTATTAACAAAGGAAAACATAGAATAACACTAAAGCAGAAGTAAAGGAAAATTAATTTTGAAACCCTAGTTTTAAAAATTGAAAGATTGTTTAAAGATGAAAGTTTTCAGAAAAAAACATAGAAAGAAACTTTGAAATACTATAGATCTAAAGTAGATCTAGAATAAATCAAAAGATATAGGGTTAGGGTTTAGTGGAACCTAGATAAGTAAGAAGATCCTCATAGACGGCACCGGCCTAAGCCGGAACAGGTTGTAAACTTACTCAAATGGCCTGGGAGGCCAGAAAGTGGCATGGGACCATGGGAGATGAGTTGGACTGCTCCATGTTTGCCTGAGAACCCCAGAGCATCACTGGACTGGTGCAAAGTTGACAAATAGCCATGAGACGATGAGGAGCCATGGTTTCTAGTGAGAGAAACAGTCGGAGAAGATGACCGAACTCCATCGGAGAAGAGAAGCTAAAGGAGGCTTCTAGAGATTAGAGCGTAATAGAGAGATATAGAGAGAGTGAGTCTGAGAGAATGAGGGGTCGGAGGGAGTTAGTGATTAGGTTTAATTATGGTAACAATGATTCGGACCGTTGATCTCATTTGATCAACGGTTCAGATCAAGTGTGGGGTTGGGCCGGGTTATTTGTGAGTTTTGGGCTGGGTTAGAGAGTGGTTTTTGAGTCAGGTGGGGTTGGGTTAAGGGTTGGTTAAAATTTAAAATAAAAAATGGGCTACACGTTAAATACCCAATTAAATAAGGTAATTAATTAATAAAATAGCTAATAATTGTGTAAAAATAAATTGAGACCAAATAAATGAAATTAAGGCGATTGACTAAGATATAAAAATTATAAATGATCATTCACTTATTTTACAATGGTATAAATGCACATTTGTGCTATAATTGCAAAAATTGCTGAAATTAACTAAATGATGCCAATATTAGCTAATTTGTGAAATAATAAAATCCTAAGGGAATTAAGTAGGATATAATAACATGTTGGGAAAAAATGATTTGAAATTATATCATTTATGAATAATTATGGAATATAAAGTATTAAATAAACAGGAAAATAATTTGATAAAAATATGAAAAACTGTGAGAAAATGCCAGTTACTGTAAGGAGTGATTTTGAAAGTATGTATACAAGTTTGAAAATAATTTGAAGAAAAATTGGGTATCAACAACAATTATCTATATTGGCGGTGTTTCTTTGGCATTGATCATTGTTGAGTATCGGTTCAAGTTGAGAATTACTACGTGAAATTGAATATCTAAGTGAGATTGGTTATAATTGTTTCCCTTACCGGGAAGATGTTGATTCTACTGTTGGCTTCCTTGCCGGGACATTATGGTTCTTATTATTATTTTATATTGTTGATTTCCTTGATGTATTGTTGTTATTGATTTGTTTGGGTGAGGAAGAGTGTAAAGCACAAAAGGTGCTGCCGTGTATAATATTGTGAGGATAAGAGTAAAATCACGAAGGATGATGTCGTGCCATGTTATGAATTTAAAAGTACGAAGGGTGATGTCGTGTCGTTTCTATTTATTTATTGTGAGGATGAGAGTAAAAGCATGAAGGGTGGTTCCGTGCATTCCATTTATTACTTGGTGAGGATGAGAGTAAAAACATGAAGGGTGATACCGTGTACTTGTTTTGTTTTGTTACTTCTGTTGTTTAAATTGATATCTAATTGGTTGCTTTACTTCGTTATTTCCATTATTTGATATTTCCTCCCCTCAGCATGTTTCCCTTTCTTTGTATTTAGCTGCTTATTTCTTGTTGTTATGATTTTCTTCGTATATGATTAAACTGCACAGGTTTAGTTGGTTGTCGTGTCCTAGCCTCGTCACTACTTCACTGAGGTTAGGCTCGACACTTACTCAGTACATGGGGTCGGTTGTACTGATGCTACACTCGGCACTTTTGTGCAGATCCCAGTACATGACCCTACGGACCTTAGAGTGAGGAGGCTGCCTTCAGTCCATTTGGAGATTCGAGGTAGTCCTGCAGGCGTCCGCAAGCCTTGGCATCCCCTCCTACTTTATTTTCATTATGTTCTTCTTTATTCTCAAACAGATGTATTTATTTTGTTCAGACCTTTATTTGTAGTATTCATAGACAGTCTGTGAGATTGTGACACTTGTTCTGGGAGTACTTTCATTCTGGATTTTGTATTAGTATTATATCAAACTGTGGAATCATGTTATCTCGTATTTTAAATTTTGTGATTTTATTATCAAGTCTGGTAAACTGTTAAAGATTAAGGAATAAGGTAATTAATCAGTAACGTTGGCTTGCCTAGCGGGTTCAATGTTAGGCACCATCACGGTCCCGATGGTGGGAAATTCGGGCCGTGATAAGTTGGTATCAGAGCACTAGGTTGCTTAGGTCTCACAAATTCACAGAAAAGCTTAGTAGAGTCTGAGGGATCGGTACGGAGACGTCTGTGCTTATCCCCCAGAGGCTACACAGTTAGGAATGACTTCACATCTATTCTTCTCTGTCGTGCGATCTGAATTCTCAATGCTAACTGAATTTCTACTCTATTCTCTCGCAAATGGCGAGAACACGTGTTCCTTCATCAACTGATCAGCAACCCGAGTCTCCATTTGCGACTCCTACGGGGGACCGAGGCCATGCTAGAGGCTGAGGCAGTGGCATAGCTCATCCCAGAGCAGCATCCCCTGTGGCGGAGACTCAGGTAGAGTTTACTGATGTGGTTCCTGCCCAGACAGTCTAGGTTGGACCAACTCAGGTTCCTGAGGGGCTCATTGCCACCCCGGTACTCCAGGATGCCCTGGTCCGTCTAGTGGGCCTCATGGATAGCGTTGCTCAGGCAGGTTTACTTCCTACAACACCATCCTTCTCTCAAGCTGGGGGAGGACCCCAGACTCTCGCTAGTCGCACTCTGGAGAAGTTAGCTTCTCAATTTCAGACTCCTGCACCTTAGACAGTTGGGGCAGTTCAGCCGGGTATTGTGGCTCAGACCGGTGATGGAGTAGCTATGTCTGCTGATGCTTTGTGAAGGTTGGACTGGTTCACCAAGTTGTTTACTACTACTTATAGCGGTGCATCTTCAGAGGATCCCCAGGACTATTTGGATAGCTGCCACGAGGTTCTACAGAACATGGGGATAGTGGAGACCAATAGGGTCGACATTGCTACTTTTCGTCTGTCAGGTCCCGCCAAGACCTGGTCGAGAGATTATTATTTGGCTAGACCAGCTGGATCACTGCCTTTGACTTGGGCCCAGTTCTCTGATTTGTTTCTAGAGAAGTTTCTCCTTATCACTGAGAGAGGAGGAGGCAGTATGAGCGTCTACAGCAGGGTTCTATGACCGTCACTCAGTATGAGACCAGATTCATTACCTTGGCCCGTCATGCTATTATGATACTTCCCACCAACCTAGAGAGGGTGAGGAGGTTTATTGAGGGATTAGCCCAGCCGATCAAATTGCAGATGGCTAGGGAGGCAGGGAGTGATATTTCCTTTCAGGATGCAGCCAATGTGGCCAGACGAGTCGAGATGGTTCTATCACAGGAGAGTGATCAGGGGTCTGACAAGAGGCCTCGTCATTTTGGTCAGTTCAGTGGTGTCTCATCTAGAGGCAGGGATTCTTTTGGTAGGGGCATCCTCCTAGGACGTTTCAGTCAGCACTTCAGGTTTCTCGCAGTGCTCTAGGTGGCCTTGGTCCTTCATGCAGTGTTCGGATCAATTACCCTACAGTGCACCACCAGCTCCTATCAGTGCACCGCCTCTCCAGAGTTTTCAGAGTGGTTACTCAGGTCGTCAGGTTAGTTTCAGGGCTAGCAGTCTCACCAACCGAGATCTTGTTATACTTGTGGTGGTCCGGGGCACATTGCTAGATTTTTCCCTCGAGCCTCGAGCAGTTCTCAGCACCAGGGTTCTCGCGCCTTGGTTCCCGCACCAGGTGTTCCACCACCTGCTCAGCCAGCCAGAGGTGGGGGTCGAGGTGTTAGAGGTGGAGGTCAGGCAGTTAGACGTGGAGGCCAGGCTACTAGAGGTAGAGGTCAGCCAGCAGGAGGCCGTCCTAGGGATGTAGTTCAGATTGGTGGGGCCCAGCCTCGGTGTTATGCTAATTTAGCTAGACCTGAGGCTGAGGCCTCCGATGCGGTTATCACAGGTATGGTTTTTGTTTGCAGTGGGGATGCTTCAGTTTTATTTGATCCAGGGTCCACATATTCCTACGTTTATTTTGCTCCTTATTTGGTTATGCCTCGTGATTCTCTGAGTACTCCTGTACATGTGTCTACACCGGTGGGTGATTCTATTGTGGTAGATCGTGTCTACCGTTCCTGTGTAGTGGTTATTGGTGGTCTTGAGACTAGCATAGATCTTCTACTCCTTGATATGGTAGATTTTAATGTTCTTTTGGGAATGGATTGGTTCTTTCCTTATCATGCCATATTGGACCGTCATGCCAAAGACTGTGACCTTAGCATTGTCAGGGTTGCCTCGACTGGAGTAGAGGGACTCCTGGTCATTCTTCTAGCAAGGTTATCTCATATATGAAGGCTCAGCATATGGTCAATAAGGAGTGTTTGGCCTATTTGGCCTATGTTCGTGATTCTAGTGCTGAGGTTCCTTCTATGGAGTATGTGCCTATTGTCTGTGAGTTTCTAGGGTGTTTCCTGTAGACCTACCGGGTATGCCACCCGACAAGGATATTGACTTTGGCATTGATTTGGCTCCGGGCACTCAGCCAATTTCTATTCTTCCATATCGTATGGCCCCGCCAGAGTTGAAGGAGTT
Source organism: Nicotiana knightiana (assembly GCA_005239525.1). Taxonomy (NCBI): domain Eukaryota; kingdom Viridiplantae; phylum Streptophyta; class Magnoliopsida; order Solanales; family Solanaceae; genus Nicotiana; species Nicotiana knightiana. Next base: position 9,791 of record ML376421.1, on the reverse strand, counting down.
GAAAGAATATTTGCAGGACTTGCTTGATAAAGGTTTTATTAGGCCTAGTGTCTCGCCTTGGGGTGCGCTGGTGTTGTTTGCTAAGAAGAAAGATGGGTCGATGAGTATGTGCATAGATTATCGACAGTTGACAAGGTTACCATCAAGAATAAGTATTTGTTACCGAGGATTGATGATTTGTTTGATCAGCTTCAGGGTGCCAGGGTATTTTAAAAGATTGATTTGAGATCTGGCTAGCCGCTACCGTCAGTTGATGATTAAGGCATCCGATGTCTCTAAGACAGCTTTTCGCACTCGGTACGGGCATTATGAGTTCTTAGTAATGTCATTCGGGTTGACAAATGCCCCAGAAACTTTCATGGACTTTATGAACCGAGTGTTCAGGCCTTATTTGGATTCCTTCGTGATTGTCTTCATTGATGATATTCTGATTTATTCCTGCAGCTGGGAGGAACAGTCAGTTATATGCTAAGTTTCGAAATGTGAGTTTTGGTTGAGTTCAGTTACATTCATGGGTCATGTTGTGTCAGCGGAGGATATTCAGGTGGATCCTAAGAAGATTTCAGCGGTCAAGGATTGGCCTAGACCCACATCAGCTACAGAGATCCGGAGTTTCTTGGGTTTGGCGGGCTATTACCGTCGGTTTATGGAGGGGTTTTCGTCTATTGCAACCCAGATGACCAGGTTGACTCAGAAGTGCCCAGTTTTGGTGGTCAGAGGAGTGTGAGGCGAGCTTCCATAGGCTCAAGACAGCTTTGACTACGGCGCCAATGTTGGTTTTGCCCACAGGTTCAGGTCCATATACTGTGTATTGTGATGCATCTCGGGTTGGACTTGGTGCAGTGTTGATGCAGGATGGCAAGGTCATTGCTTATGCTTCGCGTCAGTTGAAGATCCACGAGAAGAATTATCTAGTTCATGACTTGGAGTTAGCATCCATTTTCCAAGCGCTGAATATTTGGAGGCATTATCTGTATGGCGTGTCATGTGAGGTGTTCACGGATCATAAGAGTTTGCAATATTTGTTCAAGCAGAAGGAGCTGAATTTGAGGCAGAGGAGATGGTTGGAGATGTTGAAAGACTATGACATCACGATCTTATATCATCCGGGGAAGGCCAATGTGGTGGTCGATGATTTGAGTAGGAAGTCAGCCAGTATGGGTAGCCTTGCAAATATTCCGGTCGGGGAGAGACAGCTTGCTTTGGATGTTCAGGCTTGAGCCAATCGGTTCATCAGATTGGATGTTTCTGAGCCCGGCTATAATCTAGATTATACAGTTGCTCGTTCTTTATTATTTTATAATATTCGAGATCGGCAGTATGATGATCCCCACTTATGTGTCTTTAGGGACATGGTGTGACACGGTGGTGCCAAACAGGTTACAGTTGGTGATGATGGGGTTTTACGGACGTAGGGACGTATTTGTGTGCCCAATATGGATGGACTTTGTGAGTTGATATTAGATGAGGCCCATAGTTCTCGGTACTCCATTCATCTGGGCGCCGCAAAGATGTATCAGTATTTGCGGAAGCACTATTGGTGGAGGAGGATGAAGAAGTATATTGTGGCATATGTAGCTCGGTGTTTGAATTTTCAGCATGTTAAGTACAAGCATCAGAGACCTGGTGGATTGCTTCAGCAGATTGAGATTCCTGAGTGGAAGTGGCAGCGTATCCCCATGGATTTCATTGTTGGGCTCCCACAGACTCAGAGGAAGTTCGATGCAATATGGGTTATTGTGGATAGGCTGATCAAGTAAGCACATTTCCTCCCTGTGGCTGTTTCATATTCTTCGGAAAGATTGGCAGAGATCTACATTAGGGAGATTGTTCGTCTTCATGGCGTGCCCGTGTCTATTATTTATGACCGAGGTACGCAGTTTACCTCGCATTTCTAGAGGGCAGTTCAGCGTGAGTTGGGCACGAGAGTTGAGTTGAGCACAGCGTTTCATCCTCAGACGGACGGACAGTCCGAGCGTACTATTCAGATTTTGGAGGATATGCTTCGAGCCTATTTCATTGACTTTGGAGGCTCTTGGTATTAGTTCTTACCATTAGCTGAGTTTGCCTACAACAATAGCTATCAGTTGAGAATTCAGATGGCTCCTTATGACGCATTATATGGTAGGCAGTGTCGGTCGTCGGTTGGGTGGTTTGAGCTGGGAGAGGCTCGGTTGTTGGGTACAGACTTAGTGCAGGATGCCTTGGATGAGGTTAAGATCATTCAGGATAGACTTCGTACAGCTCAGTCCATGCAGAAGAGTTATGCCGATCGTCGAGTTCGTGATGTGGCATTCATGGTCGGAGAACAGGTGTTGCTTCAGGTGTCGCCCATGAAGGGCGTGATGAGATTTGGGAAGAAGGGCAAGCTACGCCCTAGGTACATTGGCCCGTTTGAGATCCTTGATAGAGTGGGAGAGGTGGCTTACAGACTTGCGTTGCCACCGAATTTATCAGTTGTGCATCCAGTTTTTCATGTGTCTTTGCTTCGGAAGTATCACGGCGATCCAGCCCATGTGTTAAACTTCAGCAGTGTCCAATTGGACAAGGATTTGATATTTGAGGAGGAGCCGGTAGCCATATTATACCGACAGGTTCGTCAGTTGATATCAAAGAGTTATCCTTCGGTTCGTGTTCATTGGAGTGGTTAGCCTGCCGAGGCAGCTACCTAGGAGTCCGAGCCCGATATGTGGAGCCGGTATCCCCATCTTTTCCCCGATTCAGGTACTTTTCTATGTCCGTTCGAGGACGAACGTTTGTTTTAGAGGTGGAGAATATGATGACCCAAAAGGTCATCTCTCATTTTCTAAGTCAAAACTATCTTCCAAGGGACTTGAAAACCTCCTTTTGTCTCACCTCGTTTTGCATAATTTTTCCTTTAAAATTGAATTTAAGTTGACTTCGGTCAACATTTTGGGTAAACGGACCCGGACCCATGATTTGACGGTCCCGGAGGGTCCGTAGGAAAATATGGGACTTGAGTGTATGCCCGGAACTGAATTCCGAGGTCCCAAGCCCGAGAAATAAATTTTTGAAAGAAATTTTTTTATTGAAATTGTAAGAGTTTTTGGAAATTTGATTATCTTTGAAATTGATGGTATCGGGCCCGTATTTTGGTTTCGGAGACTGGGACAGGTTTAATATGGATTTGGTAAGAAACGGAGGTCATATGACGTGATTCGGAGCGTAGTTGTGAAATTTGAAACTTTGAAAGTTCTTGAGATTTTCCTTTGATTTTATGCTAAATCCGTTGTTTAAGATGTTATTTTGGCTATTTGATCGCATGAGTAAGTCTGTAGGATGTTTTTAAGGTTGTGTACATGTTTTGTTTGGAGCCCCGAGGGCTCGGGTAAGTTTCGGATAGGTGTCAAAGTGATTTGGACTTAGAAAAAAATCTAGTGAGAATGATGTTGCTGGTGTCTGATATTTTAATCTATGCAAACGCGTGGTAACTCACGCGACGCGAAGAGTTAGTGGGGCTGGGATGGGATTTTCTCTATGCGAACGCATAAACCTAGGGTGCGAACGTGGAGCATTGAGAAATTACTCTACGTGAACGCACCAGGTCAAACGTGAACGCACAGTTATAAGGGGGGAGGGGGGATGGCCAGGAACCTAGGAGAGTTATGCGAACGGGACCCCTTATATGCGGACGCTAAGCCGGGGCAGGGCTAAGACTTCGCGAACGCACAGCTCATCCTGCGATCGCATAAGTCCTCCAATAGGATGCCCTTCACGAACGCGCCAGTGCTCACGCGAACGTACTGAGTACTGTCGCCCAGCACTTGAAACAGTAGAAAAACGGGATTTTAGCCATAACTTCATATTTTCAAAACCAAAGAAGCTTAGGGGCGATTTTTGAAGGGGGGTTTCACCACCAAGCTCTAGGTTTGTGTTCTTAAACTCGTTTTCTTCATTTTCCATACGGAGTGATTGGTTTGGAAAACACTGCTGGTGCATATGATGTTTTTGCAGGCCTCTGATCTTGCATTTGCAAGATCAGGAATCACAATTGTGACCTCTGAAAGGCTCGCATTTGCGAGCTTCTTTTCCTTCGCATTTGCGAAGGGAGTCTAGGAGGGGCAATGATCGTAAATGTGATCATTTAGTCGCATTTGCGAGGATTCAAAGGTCGCATTTGCGACATTATTCACGCATTTACGAAAGCAGTAGAAGTGTGAAGGGCTTCATAATTGTGATGGCTCTTTCGCATTTGCGAAGCTCATTGGGAAGCTCAGGTCGCAAATGCGACATTGCGGCCGTGTAAAAGTGACTTAGACGAGATTTTCTTCCATTCTTCAAATTTTCAAACCCAAGAACTCTAAAGACGATTTCTCCAAGACCAATTCTTCCCCAAAACTTTGGTAAATGATCCTAACCCATTTTCTTTCAATCTCCAATCCAAATTCATGAATTTCCAACCTAAAATCTTGGATTTTCATGGTAGAAATTGAGGGGTTTGGGTAGAATTAGGAATTTTGGGGAAATTGGAATTTGGACCGCAAATTGATATCATTCCGAAACTAATTACATATTCGGGCTCGGGGGTAAATGGATTTTGTTCCGAACCTCGAGTTTTGATCAAGCAGGCCCAGGGTTGATTTTTGACTTTTTGGGAAAAAGTTTGGAAAATCTAAATTCAAGCATTGTGATTGATATCTTTACAATATTGGTGTTATTAAGTTAATTGTGGCTAGATACGAGTGGTTTGGAGGTGGAATCTAGAGGAAAACTGGTAATTGAGCAGTTAATGGCCTGTGGAGCGAGGTAAGTGGTGTGCCTAACTTTGATTTGAGGGATTAGGAACCCTTTCCTTAAATGATATATGAAAATCATGTGAGTAGCGTATATGTGAGGTGACGAGTACTTATGCGCCGCCAATTTACCTATCTTGCTTGTTTTTTTCCCGTTCTCCTTATATTGTTTCTTTCCCTGCCTTAATTGTTACATGCCTACTTGTATTTCCATGCTTAGTTGTTACTTGATAGATATTATTTTCCTTGTTGAAGGTATTTTCTATTTCGTAGTTTCATTGTCTCCTATTACTTGCTTAAGTTTTTTTATTGGTATTTTAGTGAAATTCTGGGTTGGTCTCGCTGAGTAGTATTACTTGTGTAAGGTATTATTGAGTACAAGCTTTTCAATTGCCCTATTCTGAAGTTTAAGTGTTGAGAAGAGTCTTGTGTTGGATTGTGAAATTTCTATACTTCATGTGTAATTGATATGAATACGGTGGGATCGGGTTGCACGCCGCAAGATGTGGAAAAATGGTGATATATTGAGCAGGAATAAGGGTTAATTGATATTATATGGTGGATGGGGTTGCACGCCACAACAAGTGTAATAAGGGTGGAATGTGGTAAAATAAGGGTGAACAGTGATCGTGATTATTGTGATATGGTGGCATCGGGTGGCACGCCGCTACATTTTATTTATATTCTGTTGTTATGTTATTAAGAGTAAATGAGGGGGGGTCATGATATGTACGGTGGGATCGGGTTGCACGCCGCAACCATATCTCTATGTTTATGCCTTCTCTTTGACTGTGTAAGTTTTACGGTAGCTTTGAATTGCACTTAAGGATTAGTTATAGCTGAACACTGATGAAACACATTGGGTGTTGTATTTTTCCTTGCAAGTTATTGTTTTTACCTTATTCTGCCTTCTTTTCTGCCATTATTATTCACTGTATGCAAATTTATTTGTGAGCGTCCTGATGTAGCCTCGTCACTCCTTCGTCGAGGTTAGGCTCGGCACTTACAAGTACATGGGGTCGGTTATAGCGATACTGTACTATGCACTTCATGTACAGATTTTGGAGCAGGCAGTGGCTGATCGAGAGGTTGGCTGCAGACTTCACAGTTCGGAGACCCAAGGTAGTCTTGTTGGCGTCCGCAGGCCCTGGCGTCCCCTTCTACACTCCCATACTTACTCTTTTTTACTTTACTTGACAAATAGTTGTACTTTCTTTTGGACAAATATTTGTAGAAAAGTCTTGGTATGTTCGAGAGTTGTGGCTCCGGATTCTGGGTAGAAATAGCAAATAATTAAAGTTGTTATCTATATAGATTCATGTTTATTTCAGTTTATTTTTGCTTCTTTACTGTTAATCACTAAAATTTTAGAGAATTGGCTAAATAACCTCTAACGTTGGCTTTCCTGGCAAGTGTGGTGTTAGGCATTATCACGGTCCCGACGATGGGAATTTCGGGTCGTGACAAGTTGGTATCAGAGCACTAGGTTGCCTAGATCTCACAATTCATGAACAAGATTAATAGAGTCTGGGGGATCGGTACAGAGACGTCTGTACTTATCTCCTAGAGGCTATAAAGTGTATATTCAACTCTGTCGTGCGACTTTGTTTTCTCAATACAGGTTAAACTTTTCGACTTTTATTCTCTCACAGATGGCGAGAACGCGTACTGCTTCTTCAGCTAAGCAGCAGCCAGAGCCTCAAGCAGCAGCTCCTACAAGGGGCAGAGGCCGAGGTAGGGGCACGGCTCAGCCTAGAGCCCGAGCAGCAGCCCTAATAGAGGAGCCTCGGGTAGAGTTCGACGAGGAGGTTCCAGCTCACTCTGTTGCTTTCGGACCAGCTCAGGTCCCGGAGGGGTTCATTTCCACCCCTATGCTTCAGGATGCTTTGGTCCGATTGGTGGGCCTTATGGAGAGTGTGGTCCAGACTAGCATATTCCCCATGGCACCAGCCGTCTCTCAGGCTGGAGGAAGAGCCTAGACTCCTGCTACTCACACTCCGGAGCAGATGGCTCCCCAGTATTAGGCTCCAACAACTCATCCAGTTGGAGTAGTTCAGCCAGTTACTGCGGTACAGACCGGAGATGGGTCAGCTATGTCTTCTGAGGTTTTGTGGAGATTGGATATGTTTACTAAGTTCCTTCCAGTCCATTTCATTGGTGCTACTTCAGAGGATCTCTAGGAGTATCTTGACAGCTGTCGAGGTTCTTCGGAACATGGGTATATTGGAGACCAATGGGGTCGACTTTGCTGCTTTTCAGATGACTGGTTCCGCCAAGAAATTGTGAAGGAATTATTTGTTGACCACACTAGCTGGGTCGCCTACTCTTACTTGGGACCATTTCACTCATCTCTTCTTAGAGAAGTTTCTTCTTATCACCTTGAGATATGAGCGTCGCCGTCCGTTCGAGCATCTCCAGCAGGTCAGCGTGACTGTTACTCAGTATGAGACCCATTTTGTGGATTTGGCCCGTCATGCTATTCTTCTGCTTCCTACTGAGAGAGAGAGAGAGGGTGAGGAGGTTTTTTTTAGGGACTTGCTCAGCCTATTAGATTGCAGATGGCTAAGGAGATTGGGAGCGATATTTCTTTTCAGGCGGTTGCTAATGTCGCCAGGCGAGTCGAGATGGTTCTTTGACAGAGAGGTCAGGGGTCAGACAAGAGACCTCGTCATTTCGATGGGTTTTGCGGTGCCTCGTCTGGAGGTACGGGTACTTTTGGTAGAGGCCGTCATCCCAGACCGTTCCATTCAGCACTTTAGGCATCCCACAGTGCTTCAGGGAGTCGTGGTCTTTATGCGCCTCCTTCTGGGAAGCCAGCCTATAGTGCACCACCAGCTCCTATCAGTGCACCTCCTATTTAGATTTATTATTTGGCCAGCCGGCCTGTTCGGGTCAGTCTCAGTTTCAACAGCCACAGTATCAAGATGGATGTTTCGAGTGTGGTGGTTATGGACATTTCAGGAGGACATGTCTGATATTATTGGGTGTTCCACCATAGCATCAGAGTTCCCATGCCATGGTTCTGGCAACAGTTGTTGCACCGCCTGCTCAGCCAGCCAGAGGCAGGGGTCAGACAGTTAGAGGTAGGGGCCTGACTACTAGAGGTGGAGGTCAGGCTGTTAGAGGTGGAGGCCCGCCAGCTAGAGGTCGTCCCAGGGATATGGTTAAGAGTGGTGGAGCCCAGCCCCGATGTTATGCTTTTCCAGCCCGACCTGAGGCTGAGTCATTTGATGTTATTATTACAGGTACTGTTTCAGTTTGCAGTACGAATGCTTCAGTTCTGTTTGATCCGGGGTCTACTTACTCCTATGTGTCATCTTATTTTGCTTCAAATTTGGTTGTGCCTCATGATTATTTGAGTGCCCCTGTATATGTGTCCACACATATGGGGGATGCTATCGTTGTAGATCGTTCATATCGTTCGTGTGTGGTCACTGTTGGGAGTCTTGAGACTAGTGTAGATCTTCTACTTCTCGATATGGTTGATTTCGTTGTTATATTGGGTATGGATTGACCGTCACCTTATCAGGCTATATTGAACTGTCACTCCAAGATGGTGACCTTAGCCTTGCTAGGCTTGCCTCAATTAGAGTGGAGAGGGACTCCTGGCCATTCTACCAGTAAGGTTATCTCTTATAGAAAGGCTCGGTGTATGGTCGAGAATGGGTGTTTAGCTTATTTGGCTTATGTTCGTAATTCTAGTGCGGAGGTTCCTTCTATGGATTTAGTGCCTGTTGTTCGAGAGTTTCCAGAGGTATTTCTTGTAGACCTGTCGGGGATGCCACCCAACAAGGATATTGACTTCTGTATTGATTTGGCTCCGGGCACTCAGCCCATTTCCATTCCGCTATACCGGATGGCCCGGCTAGAGTTGAAAGAATTGAAGGAACAGTTGTAGGATTTGCTTTATCATGGCTTCATGAAACCTAGTGTCTCACCCTGGGGTGCACCAGTGTTGTTTATAAAGAATAAAGATGTGTCCATGAGGATGTGTATAGATTATCAGCAGATTAACAAAATCACCATCAAGAACAAGTATCCATTGTCGAGGATTGATGATTTGTTTGATCAGGGGTGCCAAGGTGTTTTCGAAGATTTATTTGAGATCTAGCTACCATCAGTTGAGGATTAGGGCATCTGATGTCCCTAAGACAGCTTTTCGAGCGCGGTGTGGGCACTATGAGTTTCTGGTGATGTCCTTTGGGTTGACTGATGTCCCAACAGTATTTATGGATTTGATGAACAGAGTGTTCAAGCCTTATTTGGACTCCTTTTTATTGTGCATATGACGACATCTTGATATACTCCCGCAGTCGGGAGGAGCATGAGCAACACCTTAGGATAGTGATCCAAACTCTGAGGGACGGTCAGTTGTATGCTAAATTTTTGAAGTGCGAGTTTTGGTTGGATTCGGTCACTTTCTTGGGCCACGTTGTATCAGCGGAGGGCATTCAGGTAGATCCTAAGAAGATTGAGTCAGTCCAGAACTGGCCTAGACCCACTCCAGCCACGGAGATCAGGAGCTTTTTGAGTTTGGCGGTTATTACCGATGATTTATGGAGAGGTTTTCATCTATATCAGCCCCGTTGACCAGGTTGACCTAGAAGGGTGCCCCATTCATATGGTCCGACGAGTGTGAGGCGAGCTTGCAGAAGCTCAAGACAGCTTTGACTACAATACCGGTGTTGGTGTTGCCCTCAGGTTCAGGATCTTACACGGTATATTGTTATGCTTCCCTTGTTAGGCTCGGTGCAGTATTGATGCAGGAGGGCAGGGTGATTGCATATGCATCGCGGCAGTTGAAGGTTCATGAGAAGAATTACCCTGTCCATGATTTAGAGCTAGCAGCCATTGTTCATGCGCTAAAAATCTGGAGGCACTATCTTTATGGTGTGTCGTGTGAGGTTTTCACAAGATCATCATAGTCTCCAGTATCTGTTCAAGAAAAAGGATCTCAATTTGAGGCAGAGGAGGTGGTTGTTGGTTGATTTCCCAATGCACACGCAAGTGTACGTGGTCGACAAGTAATACAGGAAT
>ML376418.1:5602-18889 GCA_005239525.1 Nicotiana knightiana | reverse complement strand
AAGAAGGTTAGTTAGGTTAATAATTAAGTTCCTAGACTTGGTTTCCAACCATACTCACTAGTCGCCTAAGTTTAGGTTAATTTTACTATTAGTTACTAATTCTAGTTTTACTGGCTTGTTACCTGATTTAAGTCGATGAGTTTAATTCCTTAAACTTGGGTTAACTGATTTACTTGAGCTAATTCAACTCGACTACTTTGACTAAAATTAAAGACTTAGCTAGTTATCAAACCTAGGTTTTTTTTTTCTAGAAATTTTGTCACCTTGAGTAGTTCATGACTGTTCACTGGCTCAGAATCAAGTACTAACCTAATTAATCGACAATCGATCGATTAACCTAATCTAACCTATTCAGGTAAGCAGGGAAGCAAATAATCGAAAACGGGGCCATATCACTTGGGGACAAACAGCAAACAAACAAATCTGAATAACCTGAATATGAATCAATTAAACGAACTATTTGTAATTAACTTTTAATAGAGAAATAGGCAGACAAATCTAATTAATTAAGGATTAACAGAAAATCCTAAAACCTAAACACGGATGCTACCTAATCAACGCATGCAAATCCAGAAGAAAAACAGAAAAAAGTTAAAAGAAGATATTAACAGATTGAGCATAAAAAACATGAATGAAAGCAGTGATTAGCATGTTAAAAGTACTTGGTCTGGGAAAAGAGGAGGGGGTCACTAGGGCCTTACCAGATCTGATGGGGGTTTTTTTTAAGGAAAAATGAATTAAACCTTCATGAATCGATTGATGTAGTTAAGAGCAATCGACCCATGAAGGTTTAACCCATTGGTTGACCTTGAATTGTCCGGGGAGAAATTTCAGGGGTTTCCAGATTCTTAGATCTGGAATTAGTGCAAATGGACTGGTTTTTTAGGGAAACCAGCGATAGAAGGTGTTAGAGGGGACGATGGTGATTGTCTAGTGGAAAGTTGGTGGCGTTTGGTCGAGTTTCGGTGGCCGGAAAGCGGTGGGAGTCTGGGGGCGGCTAGGGTTTCTTGTTAGAGAGAAGAGAGAGAAAGAGAGAGAGGCGGACGAAGGGGATTAGGTTTGGTGAAATGGAGGGGTGGGGTTTGGGTTTGGACATATATATAGTTCAGGGGAGTGGGGTTCAGAACCGTTGGATCAAAATGATCCAACGATTGGGGTTTAATGGGGGGCGAAACGGTGTCGTTTGGCTTTTATGGGGGGCAGGCCGGGTTAAGGGTTTGGGCTGGGTTGTTTGGGTGTTAAAAAAAATTTTGGGCCTGGGCAGCTTGGCCCAGGTCCGATTTTAACTCTCTTTTATTTAACTAACGATTAATTAGTTAATTTCCACTCTGATTTAAAAACCAAGGAATGTAGTAATTAATTTAATCCTCATTTATTTATGGATTAATCAATAATGACACGACCAATTCTATATTCCTAATTCAAACCGCGTTTTATTGAATAAAGGATGATTAATTTCTGTAGTAATCAATTATTAACAACTACATTACATCAGATATTCGTCATTTGTCTATCATTTAACTAATTATGACCAATTTATTCGTAATGCAGAATTTCAATGATTTTGAAAGATGAATTATGGATATGCAAGCAACGCAAATAATTCACAATTAATTACTGAAAAGTCAGTCAATATTTATAATGTCAATTGATTTATTGGGATTTTTATAGGACGATACGGCGAGTAAAAATCACATGCTCACAATTGGCATTCTCAAGTCCAATTGGGTATCAATTCAAACAATTGATATGAGCTCAAGTCCGGTTGTTCACTATCTCTAGTTCAAACTCTTTAATTAGACTAGACAAAACCTTAACTAGCCAAATTTTTTGTTAGCCAAGTTTTCCTAGACGAAGACCCTCTTTCTCAAGTAAGAACCAAGTCAAATAGGCCTGATCAATGATTCAACTATTAAATATAGAGTAATGCATAAAAAGCTAAATAATAAACACCAAATTAATAAACAAGCACTAAAATTAATAACCCATAAGGTTTACACTAGGGTTGGGTCACAACCCTGGAGAAAATCTAGTGACTCATGTTAGGATCTGAAGAAAACAAAGAGGAAGAAGTAATTAATGCCATAAACTAAGATTAAATGATAAAACTAATGATTCATTACTAATAATTGTCACTACTTTCCAAAAATAGCAAAAGATAACCTCTACAGTTGTTTACAATGTAAACTTTCCCTAAAAATGTTTTCCTCTCTATTTATAGTGCCCTGAAATTCGCTGACAAAAATGCCCTTTGAGAGGTTCTGCGGCCGCACAACTCCTTGTGCGATCCGCACTTTTTTTCTCTTCTTTAGTTAGAGGAATCATGTAGCCGCACAATTCCATATGCGGTTGCACTTAATATTCTACGGCCGCGCTTTTCCGTGTGCGGACCGCACTCTTGTGAGGCTTCACACTTGTTCTTTTTGCACCTTCTCTGAACATTCCCAATCTTTCCAGTGCGACGAGCTTTCGCACCTACACAATTTGGTATGCAAGCCGCACTTGTTAGAAACTCCTCTGAAGCTTAGATTTCTTCTCTAATGCCACGTGTATATTTTTGTGGCCGCAATTTATTCTGACCGCACTTTGGTTGATTGTACACCTTCTTGCCTTTTTGATATGGAATACTCATTTTTTGAGTTAGAATTCTTCGTTAAGTTCCAATCCACCAACATGCCTACAATTTTCACAGTTTTACTAGTTTTGGGAACATGAATAAATACTTTAAGACTAAAACTAAAGCAAGAAGGTACTAATAAGTGATTAAAATTTACACTTATCAACGAGCTTGGAAGAAAGTCAAGATCTAACACAAATAACCAATAACAACTCATAATATAATGAAGAGAGAAGAAGTAATTAACTCAACAGATATCTTGTTCAGCTTGTTCACAACTACGAAAAATTAGATATGCTTTCCAAATATAACCGTCAAGCCCAATCTTTCAGTGAATTTCTAAATTTTAGTTCTTTAAGGAAACTGTGCTTTCCAAACTTTCAACAACAGATAAGACATTTCATTTACAAATTAGCACGAAGAAAAGTCATCTCTATGCCTACATGTCAAATATATATGTCAAGTCAATAACATCACAATAAATTCATCTAGTACACTCACTCTTAGCATACTCACAGTGCCTGACACAAATGCCCCTCGCCATCACACACACAACCACACTTAGAATTGTATGGGTGGTTGACATAAATGCCCCTCAGCAAAGCACATAAATAACTATGTGCTTGTGCTCACTCCAGAGGGGCGGATCCTACCGTTAGCGCTAATCAATAATAAATATAACTGTTGTTGCATGCAACCTGATCCAAGTATCAAACAATTACAACGTGCAACCCGATCAAAATATAAATCTATTGCGGTGTGCAACCTGATCCAAAAATCAATCCATTGTGGCATGCAACTCGATCTAAATATAACTCACAACATGACTCTATAGCCACTAGCGGTCATCAATGTCTCAAGTCTCATTGTCTCACATCTCATAGAACTCAGCCCAAACAATATAACAAATAGAAGGCATCAATACCATGTGATATAAGAAAAAAATAATCCGCCGAGACTAAGGTATAACATGCGGATCAGGAATTATGACTAAGAATATGACTACAATTTAAGGCAAAAAACTCAAAATGGAAATAAAGCCGTATAATGCTTCAAACAAATAAGTACATAGCTAGTCGTGGTTTCTAATACGAATCATTGCTCAAATGATTATACAAGTAGAGAAAAAACGAATATAACGAGGCATGAAAGCACCCAAGTCTTATAGTAGCCTAAAGTTTATCCGGATCATGAACACCCCGATGTACGCACACATGCCCTTCATCTAGCATGTGCATCACTCCCAATACATCACAAGTATGATAATCCACAAGGATAATTACCCTTAAATCAAGATTAGATATGTTACTTACCTCAAAACGGGGGAATCAATACTCAAAAAATCTCTTCACGTGTGAATTAGCCTCCGAGCGACTCGAATCTAGTCAAAAATAACTTTATATCATTAGTAGGTGCCATAGGAAGCAACCCCAAGCAAAAAATCTAAGATCTTGATTTAATTACGCAAAGCAAAACAGAAAAATCAACCCCGGACCCGCACTCTGGAACCCGACCAAACTCACAAATACCGAACACAAATTCCGTATGAGTCCAAATATATGTGTTTTGCCTAAAACCAACCTCAAATCGACCTCAAATTATCAATTTTGACTCTCCAAAACCATCGTCTAAAGTCTCCAAATTTCATATTTAATTTACATAAACTAGGTGTAATAATCTATGGAAAATTACTATCTAACCTCAAAATTAAGTAAACTTCACTTGCCTTTTCAATTGTAGTGAAAAGTTCCCAACAATTTCCTCTATCCGAGCTCCACAAATCCATATAATAAAAAATGACCAAAAACATTAAAATATAAAGTCTAACCAGCGATTCCGCATTTGCGGTCCAAATCAACACACATGTGGTGCCACATTTGCGATAAAAAACTCACATCTGCGAGTTCCACTTAAGTCCTGACCTACTGCTTATGCGGATAATCACCTCGCACATGCGCACCCGCTTATGCAATCCTCTATCGCAGGTGCAGCCCCACTTCTATGCTAAGCCTACCGCACCTGCGGCCCATCCATTGCAGGTGTGAAAGCTCCAAAATTCAGAAGTTCATCAACATTTCCAAAATATTCTAAAGTGATCCGAAACCAATACGAGCACACTAGAGCCCATGGGGACCTCGTCCAATCACACCATGTAATCCCAAAACATAAGAAGGACTACTCGAGGCCTCTAATCATACAAAACAGCATCAAAACTATGAATCATACCTCAATTCAAGCTTAATAAACTAATAAACTTCCAGCTTCCAAAACTCATGTCGAACCATATCAAATCAACCTGTAATGACCTGAAATTTTGCACATAAGTTCCAAGTGACACAACACACCGAGCCTAAGTCAACTCCCCATCAAACTTATGAACCTTCTTAACCTTTAACTTTCCAACTTTCGCCAAAAAGAACAAAATCAAATTACAGACCTCTAAGTCCATATCCAAACATATGACTAATTCCAAAAAATTACTATATGAACGTATTGGAACCATAAAAATACCATTTCAGGGTCATATATACAAAAGTCAACCTCTGGTAAACTCTTTCAACATAAGGACACAATCGTATGACTAAGTGTCCCATTCAATTCAAAACTCCCCCGAAACCAAACCAAACCAACCGACCCCGAATGTCACAAAAATAAAAAATACACATATGTAAGGCATCAAGTATAGAAAACAGGGCTAAAATATTAAAAACAACCGGCCAGGTCGTTACATTCCCCTCTTAAAACGTTCGTCCTCAAACTACTCTAGAATCATGTATGGGATCTAAATAAGGTGAGGACATCTTATCCTTATCTCCCTCACGGTCTCCCAAGTATCCTCTTGGATTGGCTTAACTCCCCAATGAACCTTCACCGAAGCTATATAGTTTGACCTTAACTTCTGAACATGTCGGTCCAAAATAGCCTCCGGCTCCACATTATAAGTCAAATCCCCGTCTAACTTACCGTGTTGAAGTCTAATACATGTGACAAATCCCCATAATACTTCTGGAGAATAGAAACATGAACCACTGGTTGAACTCCCAATATACTAGGTGGCAATACAAGTCTGATGGCCACCACTCCTACTCTCTCAAGCACCTCAAAAGGACTAATATACCGAGGGCGCAACTTGCGCTTCTTCCCAAACCTCATCACAACTTTCATAGGTGAAAGTGTGAGTAGTACATTCTCACCCACCATATATTCCACATCACGAGCCTTTCTACTTGCAGAACACTTTTGCCTGGACTTCTTTGTATGAAGCTGCTCCAGAATAAACTTCACCTTCTCTAAAGCATCACAGACCAAATCAGTGCCCAACAACCTAGCCTTCCATGCTCAAACCAACAAACCAAAGAACGATATCTTGTCCCATATAATGCTTCATATGAAGCCATTACTAATAGCTGTTATTGTTGCCAAACTTTTCTAACGGTAGAAATTGATCCCATGATCCCCCGAAATCAACGGCATAGGCTCGACACATGTCCTCCAATAACTGAATAGTGGGCTGCCTGTACGTCTAGTGATGAAATGTTGTACTCATATTGACTTGTTTGCCTATATCATGTTGCACTGCTCTTCAAAAATCCGATGTGAACTAAGTGCCTTGATTCGAGTTAATAGACACGGGCAAACCATGAAGGCGAACAATCTTACTAAGATAAATTCGAGCTAGCTGCTCTGAAAAATAGGTAGTCATGACTGGAATGAAGTGTGCAGACTTCGTCAATCTGTCCACCATAACCCACACTACATCAAATCTCCTCAAGGTCCGTGGAAGCCTAATTACAAAATCCATAGTGATACACTACCACTTCCACTCAGGAATATCGAGCCTCTAAAGCAAACTACTCGATATCTGATGCTCGTACTTTACCTGCTGACAGTTCAATCACCAAGGAATATACTCAACAATATCCTTCTTCATCCTCCGCCGCCAATAGTGCTGCCTCAAGTACTGGTACATCTTCGTGTCACTCGGATAAATGAAATACCGCGAGCTATTAGGCCTCCTCAAGTATCTACTCTCTTAACCCATCCATATTAGGAACACAAATATGACCATGTAGCCTCAATACCCCATCATCACCAATAGGAACCTCATTGTCATCGCCATGCTACACCGTGTCCCTTAGCACAAGCAAAGGGTATCATCATACTAACACGCCTTAATGCACTCAAGCAAAGATGACCGATACATCACAAGCAAGTACCCGGCTACGCTCTGAAATGTCCAACCTTACAAACTGATATTACAACGACTGAACATCCTATGCTAGCGGTCTCTCCATAATTGGAATGTAAGCAAAACTCCCTATGCTCCCAGCCTTCCTACTCAATGTATTGGCCACCACATTGGCCTTTCCTAGGGGATAAAGAATGGTGATATCATTGTCTTTTAGTATCTCTATCCACCTCCATTGCCTCTAGTTAAATGTTTTTCCTTGAATAAGTGTTGGAGACTTCATTGATCCGTGAACACCTCACAAGCCACATCATAAAGATAATGCCTTCAATTCTTGAGCGCATGAACAATGTTTGCTAACTCTAACTAATACGTTGGGTAGTTCTTCTCATGGGGATTCAACTGACGCAAAGCATAAACAATAACTCTAAACTCCTACATCAACACACACACAATTCCAATCCTTGAAGCATCACAATAGACTGTATAAGAACCCGATCCCGAAGGCAAAACCTGAACTGGAGTTGTAGTCAAGGCAGTCTTGAGCTTCTAAAAGTTCTCCTCACACTCGCCGGGCCACCCGAATAGAGCATCCTTCCATGTTAATCTAGTCAATGAGGATGTTATAGATAAAAACCCCTCCATAAAACGGCAATAATACCCAACCAATCAATATAATCATTGTGGCATGCTACCCGATCCAAATATTAATTTGTTGCAGCATGCAACCCAATCCAAATACTAATTTGTTGTAGCGTGAAACACAATCCAAAAAATCATTCCGTTGCGGCATGCAACCTGATCCAAATAAAAATCACAGCATGGCTCTATGGCCCACGTCAGTCATCAATCACTTAAGTCTCAACGGATTACATCTCATAACACTCAGTCAAAATAGTATCACATATAGAAGGCAACAACAACATGTGATATAACAAATAAATAATGTACAGAGACTGAGATATAACATGCAAATGATGCATTATGACTACAATTAAAGAAAACCGATCAAAATAGTATGAATAACTATACTATGTCTTAAACAAATAAGTCCATAGCCTGGACATGGTTCCTAACACGAATCATAGCTCAGATTATTATATAAGTATAGAAAATACGGATATAACAAGGCATGAAGGCACCCAAGTCTTATAGGTACCTAAGGTTTACCGTGATCATGAACACCCCAGTGTACGCGCACACACTCTTCATATAGCATGAGCGTCACCCCTAAAACATCTCAAGTATCATATTCCACAAGGATAATTACCGTCAAACCAAGTTTAGATATGTTACTTACTTCTGAACGGGGGAATCAGTAATCCAAAATAGCCATCCCACGCGAATCAGCCTATGAGCGACTCGAATCTAGTTAAAATAACTTAATATTATCAATAGGAGCCATAGGAAAAAAAACCCAAACAATAAATCTAAGATCATGATTCAAATACGCAAAGACAACACAAAAAGTCAACCCCGGACCGCTACCCAAAACCCGACTGATGTCGCCTAAATTCACACCACTAATTGGTATTGTGAAGCGGACAATGCAATTATAATAACCCAACATGAGTCGGGGTCGATTCCATGGGGAGCTTATATTGGATTAGGTATATACCTAGACTAAGGGTATGACGTGCCCAAGATGCACTTCCACATATTCGGTTATTTTGATATACTTCTAATTTCTATTCTAATGTTTGTAATTGTAAAACTAAGGAACAAAGTTTTTTGTGTTGTTGTTTTCATGATTCAAATATGAAAAGTCAACCCAAAAATTCAACCCTCGGACCGAAACCCAAAACCCGACTGATGTCGCACAAATTCACACCACTAATTGGGATTGTAAACCGGTCGATGTATTTATAGTTACCCAACATGAGTCGAGGAAGATTCCACAAGGAGCTTATATTGGATTAGGTATATACCTATACTAAGTGTATGACGTGCCCAAGATACCCTTCCACGTATTCGATTATTTTGATCTACTTCTAATTTTTATGATAATGTTTGTAATTGTAAAGCTAAGGAACAGCGTTTTTGTTGTTTTGTTGTTTTTCAAAGTTTGTAAAAGATCTAGGGCTATGACTTCAACCTAGTTGGTTACCTAGCGGATTGAGAGCTTTAGGGCATGTTTGGTTGATCGCGATATAATATAGAAATCACACGCGATTACCTACTCTATACCTCTCGGTAGTTTGAGTGATTTTGCGCAATTTGGCTTTCTCAAGTCCAAATGGCTATTTCACAAAACAAGTGATAAATGCTAAAGTCGGGTCTTATTATCTATCTATTAAAACCGTTAATTGGGGCTATCAATTTCTTGAGTTCACCCCAATTTCTTGTTAGCCAAGTTGTCCTAGACTTAGTCTCTCTTTCATAAGTAGAGACTAAGTCAATTAAGCATGAATCAATGTTTGCAACCATCAATTCTTAAATTCAAGCAAGAACTAAGCTATCATCTACCCAATCATAAACAAGCCCTAAATCAATCACCAATTAGGCACCCATACGAGGGTTGGGTCACAACCCTATCTAAAGGTTTAGCTACTCATAGGAAAAAATGAAGAAACTAAAGAAGAAACTAAGATTAAACTCATAATAGATAACTAAGAGAAGAAAATATAATGTTAAAATGATAATCTATTACAAAGTTACCCAAAACAGTAAAGGAAAAAATGCCTATATATTCTCAGGTGTTCCCGCTATTCTCAGGTGTTCCCGCTTTACCTAAATTTGACAAAGAGATCTATTTATACCTAGCTGAAATTATCGGACAAAATTGCCCATGTGGAGGTTGTGCGTCCGCATAATTCAGTATGCGGTCCCCATTTTGAATCTGACTTGACAGGATGGCCTTCTGGGGCCGCAAAATTCTGGGGTGCAGCCACACTTCTTCTGATTTTGCGGATAGCACATTTCTGAGTGCGGCCGCACACTTGGATTTGAACTAGACATGGGAGATTTCTGCGGACCACACATTTATGAGTGCGGCCGCACTTTAGCATTCTGAAACCACACAATAATTGTGCGGTTCGCATTTTGTTAAGGAATTTAGACAGTGGCTCTTCACAGTCTGCAGCCGCACACAGTATTGCGCGGTCCGCACTTTGCTCTTTTTCGCTTTGTTTTGGTCCTTGTCCAATTTTACTCCTTCTTGAGTTGATTTTCATTTCTTTTGCTTGTTTCCCAATATTCTTGCAAGAAAGCACATTTCATAGTTCTTGGGAATACCTTTACGAATTTTTTATCTAAAACGCAAGTAAAAGAGAGCAAATGAGCTGTCAAAACTCAAGCTTTTGCTTGTCCTCAAGTAAATTTGGTGATTCCCACCTCCACTAAAAAAAGCTATTTCAGTGGGCCTAAGTTGAATCAAACAAACATCAATTAGGACCAACAATTACCCATACACTCATGAATCATTAACAAGCCTATGATTTGAATGTTAAAGCACAAATAGCTCTAATGTGACGCTTGAGCATCAAGATTTAACTTTATTCATCAAGGAAGTTTGCACTTTCATGTAGCTCATTGTGGATCCCAAAATCCTCCTCCTATACACTTTGTAACCTCATGTCACTCAAGAATGAAGCACTCACTACAATGATTCCAGAAAGGTTTGCTCGTCACTCTCAAAAGAATTTCACAAGCCCGGCTCTAAGTACAATATGCTTGCCCCTCATATAGGTCACCACAAATGTAAGCTTACTCGTCTTGAAATCTCGTAGGTTTTTTTTGGCATGTAAAAAAGGCTTTTGGACCAAGGAGGGAAATATTGGAATGGAACTGGTTCATCTTTCTTTTAGCACTCCATTTTTTTCCTATTGGCTCATACTTTTTCGACTTTTTGTGTCATTTTCTTTTTCCTTAGGGAAACTAGAGAGACTTGACATCACTCTTAATAGGTCAACCCTTTCACATTATTCAATTTCTTTTTCTGTTTTTCTTTTGTTCTTTCTTTCTTTTTTTTCTTTTCCTTTCCTCTTCTTTGTTTTTTCTCTTTTTGTGACCTGATACCATCTTTAAACTCCCCGTCTCTCCCCCAAACTTATGTTTTCTCCATTTGTTTCTCATGAGTGCTAAATAAAGTTTGGGTTCCAAGACAGGGTCAGTATAAGATGCGTAAAGGCTTGTAACATGGTTATCGAATAAAAGAGGCTTTAGGCTCAACAAGGTTGATTGAAAATCGTTAATAGTTCAACTAAACTACCTGATGATTGCCTAAGTCAACACAAGAGTAACAAGGTCACTAACTAGAGCCATTTATTTCCAAAAAACTTGTTTTTAACCATAAGCGTGTAGTTAATTGTGTTGGTATCAAGTGAAGCATGGTTTGACCCTTATTTATTCATCAATACTATAGTATCTACCTAAACATCAAAAACGCATTCGATCCCATAAGAAGGTAGTCACGACATCCATCATTTGGAAGAGCCACCCGGTTCATACAAAACCTACCTTTGGAAAGAACCGTGGCATTAAGAAAACCAGGCTTATTATTCACTTAAACATAAAAAGAAGCTAACAAATCAAAAATAAGATATTAAATTAAATAAGAAGCTATACTACTAAGAAAACAAAATGAAGAAACTATGAAATAAACTACTGAAAGTAAGGCAAATGAATATACAAACTGAGGGGAATAAAATATATGCATCAAAAGAGAGGGAGGAATATATACCTAATGAAAGAGAAAATATAGATAAAAGAAAAGAGTATTAAAGTTATTACAGGCCAATGTCATCAAATCAAACAAAAATAGACTACCCCTTGAGTAAAAATAAGAATTGTCCTCAATGCTTAGCAAAATCAAAATAACGGAGGGTAGAGAGTAAAGAAAACTCCCTATGTGGTCACAGGGTGACTGGCAGCATCACCACCATCGGGCTCCTCCAACTGAATCTCATCATCATCCAGCTGGGGAACAACAGGGTTGGCTAACATCTGAAGCATCTCCTCAACAGTGTGAGCAGCAAGATCTGGCTCGTCAGACTGGCCAGATGGTGCCTCTACTGATGGTGTTGTTGGGTCTGTTGGTACTGGTGGATCTATCTTCATCAGTACGTCAAATGGAAAATCACCCGCTATTGTAATCTTTGTCACCTCGTTTCTCAATATCTCCACTGATTTCTTTGAAGCTTGGGATTTCCTCATCTTCTTTAACTACTTTACCAACTCCTCAATAGCTCCCCCATGAGCCACCAGTGTATCCATAATGGTCTTCTAGTTCTCCCAAATCTTCTTGAATGTTTCCTCCACTGACGGAGGGACCAGTGGTACTGCTAGAGTAGAGGACTATTGGGGTATGGGTAGGAGCTTTCACCTTTTCGGACAGTGATCACGCTCAACTATGTCTAATAAAAGACTAAGCGGGCGTTGCAAATATAATTCGGGGTATTATGCCCAGAGTCGATCCCACATGGAATTAACGTATCAATCAAGTCGTTAGAATACACAACTTTTACTCAAAATATTTTCGCAAGACTTTTTGAATATAAATTGGTGATGTTTTACTAATTCTACTGACAATAGTAATAACTAACAATTACTAACAATGGGTTGTAAACACTTATAATAAAGGTCTAAGGTTATGGTTTCCCCCGTTGGTGAACTTCTGTCTCGGATACTTCTTATAGATTAATTAGTTGACTCTATCAATCATGAACACTCTATCTACCATAAATCTCTCTCAAGTAATTATGATAATTTACTAGACGCACTCTCTCAAGTTACGCTAGCTAGATTGCATTACAGTTCACTTTAGATTGCACCCGAAGTATCGTTATCTCTAATCCAACTTCTAAACCCTCGGTTATGGCTTTCGTCTATACTCTGTGAGTGGTGTTCTTCAAACAATTAGCTAATATGCACTCTCCCTCAAGTAGATAGATACTAAATAGGCACAACTAATTGATGGCCATTCAATTACCTACAACAAGGACGTAGTTGAACAAATAGAGATGAACAATCAACCAAACTATATTAATATAACCATAAGTTTATCACCCAGCGGGTTCCACCAAAACCCTAGATTAAGAAAATTAGCTACTGATATTCATAATAATCAATTCTAAGATAACTTGCATAATTGAACTACAAAATAATAAATAAGAGGTATAAAAATCAATGTCTGCTTCACTGAGTAGTAATCCACAGGTTTTTCTTCACTTCAATGGCTTCCTCCCTCTCAAGTTGTATTTTTGGGTCTATTTATATGTTTGGGATACACCCTAAACGTGTAGGAGACCTCTATTCCAACCGAGAAACACATAAAACTCTTCAAAACTCGGATTTGACCGGATCAGGGGCCAGGCGTTACAGGCCAAACGCCTGGATAACGCCTCACCAGGGCTGGCGTTTGGGCTCTGGCACCTGGATAACGCCTCGCCAGGCCTGGCGTTTGGGCTCTAGCGCCTGGATAACGCCAAGCTTGGCCTGGCCTTAAGGCTCAAACGCCCGGCTATAGCCCGATGCACTCCTC
>ML376416.1:60508-96802 GCA_005239525.1 Nicotiana knightiana | reverse complement strand
CCCCCCCCCCCCCTCCCCCGGATATCATTATGGGAGAAGTTGATCGTTGAAATGATAATTGATACAACAGAAATAGAGACGATCAATTCTTTTTCCAAATTAGAATCCTTAAAAGAAGTCTATGGGATCATATGGATGCTTGTCCCCAGTGTCGGCTCCATGGTGAAGCAAGACACTTGCTTCAGGCCCCCAAATTTGAGGGGTCCCATTTTTTAGTAATAATACATTTATATTCTTTAAAAATAATATTGAGTACTTTTAGTAGAAAGTAAATTTTTCCATATAAAGAAAAGATAATTTTGGTACATTTGTGAATAAACTATCAATATCAGAATGATTATTATGTAATGCAGGAATAATATATCCAAGTCACAATCTTTCTTTTTCATTCTCTAATAAGATTACATACTTTCTTTTTTATTTCTTTCGTACTTTTTTTCCTCCACGAGTTTAAAAGTTCAACAATTTAAACATTTTAGTGGTAACATTTGAGATCATAGATTGCGAGAATTTAAAAAAATATTGTTTTAACCTTGAATGTTCCTTAAAATATAGTAGTCACTCTAACATTGATGATTTAGACTTATTTTTCAAATTAAAATTATTAACAAAATAGTACAAGTAGAAAATAATACTCTCATTGACATATTCAATCAAATAAAAACATTTGATTCTTTTCTGAATGCTTATATTTCTTATAAAATAATTTTAACAGTTCCTATGACAGTTGTCTTAACGGAAAGAAATTTTTTAATATTAAAATTGACAAAAATTTACCTAAAATCAATAATTCTCAAGAAAGATCAAATGAGTTGGCTATATTATCATTCGAAAAAGATTATTAGAACAAATCGATAACAAAAAATTTATTAATACTTGTACATCTCAAAAAACTAAAATAATGGAGTAGAAATTTTTTGGGAACAAGTTTTTTATTTTTTAAGTTTAAGGCCTCCAAATAAATTTTGGCTTTAGGCCATAAAAGTGCTTGAGCCGCCCTTGTTTGTCCCTATTTGATTCTTGTATTAGGAATCACGATAGGTGTACTAGTAATTGTTTGGTTAGAAAGAGAAATATCAAGAATTCAATTGAATATGCTAGCCCTTTAGGAATTATTCAAGCTCCGTCAGATAGGACAAAACTAATTTTGAAAGAGAACCTCATTCCATCTACAGGAGATACTTGTTTATTCAGTATCGGAACATCCATAGCAATAATATCTATATTTCTAAGTTATTTAGTAATTCAGTTTGGTGAAGATAATGAGAATAAGAAATTAGATCAAAAAGGAAAAAATACTCCCTCTGTTTCAAATTGGATGAGTTACTTTCCTTTATAGTTTGTTCCAAAATAAATGACACATTTCTAAACATGAAAATAATTCAACTTTAAACTCTTCATTTTACCTATTTTACCCTTAATGAGATGTTTTTATAACTACACAAATGTCATGGCCCCACAAAGCTTTTTACCCCTTAAGCTTTTAAGCCTACAAGTTTCAAAAGTCTTCTTTTTGTTCTTAAATTCCGTGCCGAGTCAAACTACCTCATCTAAATTGAAACGGAGGGAGTAATAAACAAGGAAGAATAAAAGGGGAAAAAAAGAAGAGAAAAGGGTAATTGTATACTCAAATATTTCCTGCAATCAAGTGCTGGCATGCGTCCATTCGTTACTAAGAGGATAATACTTAGTGCTATACTCAATTACCTATTGTTGTCGATTGCCTTCTTGAACTCTGAAATACTTGGAGGAAGAAAATCCATGACATAATCATGCCTCCTTGAATGACGATATTTGCCAGTACCTTTGATGATGGATAGTAGATTAATACCATCTTCCTGCATGATTAAATTAGATGTTAATGAAAGGTTAAAATTTTCCATAAGAAAATCGACCAAAACCTGGAAAGGTCTTATCTCTATATAACCCGCCTTTTATAAGGATCTCTGGAGAGTTATTTTAACAAGTTTTGTATGCTGATATAGTGATTGGAAAAAGATAGTTTCATCGACGCGTAGCAAGAATTATAGCCTGCTTTTTCCATCCACCAAAGTAATGCATCCAGATTATCCCTTATATTCAAAAGGATAAAGAGTGGCTTCCAACTTAGCTTATTTGTCACCATGTGAAGAAGGTGTGTTTTTCCTTTTAATAATTAAGAACAAATTATTGATCAAAGCAGCACTAAGATAGTGTTGTGAGATACAACTTACAAAAAGTTAGTTCCTATCTAGTCTAGTCTGTGAGGTAACCAAGAAATAATAATGAACTGCTCATATAGTTAAGCTTTGCATTTAACACAAAATGCAACTGTTATATTTCAGCCTGTGGATTTTTTTGATGAAGTAAGTAAATTTTATTAGAAAAGGCATCAAGAAGATGCAGAATTACAAAATGAATTTAATGCAAGCACTAGACAAATCTTACAAGGAGCTAACAGATCAAAAAAAATGTAAACAGCAAAAAGGCTAGCTCCAAACCACATCTATGGTAGTATCAGGGAGCTAACAAAATCTACAAATTTATCAAACACTGTTTACAGGGGAGTGAAAGTTCAAACTGAATAAACTAACTAGGCATCTAGCTTTCAAAGTGTGGGTTGGAGTTGAGATTCCATCAAAACATCTGTGATTCCTTTCATTCCATAAGCACCACAAAGTTACTGCTGGGACCATTCCCCAGATTCTTTTGATGGTTTTGTCAACTCCAAAAAAGCACCGGCTAACAAATGCTTCTCTGATTGAATTAGGCATGACACAATGCAGTCCAAAAATGGCTAAGAAGAAATTCCAAATAGCGACATCCTCAGAGTTTTGGTGACACATGTAGCATCTGTTGACTGGGACAACGCCTCTTCTGCTGAGATTTTCCTGTGTTAAGCATGCTTCATTAAGAGTTGTCCATGTGAAACGAGCTACTTTTAGCGGTTGCCTAATTCTCCATACATGTTTCCAAGGTCCACTAGCATGCCATGTTGTGAGCACAAGTGGTTGTAACTATCTTTGACAGTAAACTTCACTTCCCTAGATCTTCTCCATAGCATTTTATCAGTTTGATGCTCCCTAGTCACTAGTACTGCAGCCACCCAGAACTTCTAAGAGTGTGAGAAGATCATTGATTTCCCAATCCTGTAAGTTTCTTCTGAATAAAGGAGTCCAGTGGTTGCCCTCCCTATATTGACCCACACTAGCCTTCCGATTGCTGGCTATCTGATATAACCCTGGATAAGAGTCCTTTAGAGTTGTGTTGCCAAGCCATCTGTCATTCCACAATCTGACATGTAGACCATTATGTAAAGCCCTGTTTCACCAAGAATCTGAGGTCTTATGGTGTCGAGGTAGGCTAATGTACGGACTTTTGGGGTTGAGCAATGCATTGAGGAGTTGGTGGAAAATTTTTGCAAAACATGGCGTTTCTGCGGTCTATTATGTGACCACAGAACTGTTCCGCAGACCGAAGAATCGTCGCGGAGTTGAACAAGAGAAGCTCAATTTTGAAGGTCATTTCGCGGTCCATTATGCGACTGCAAAACCGTTTCGCGGGCGGCACATCCATCGCAGAATCAGCATGAGAAATTCCGAAGGGAGATTTCGCGGTGCATTATGCGGCCGCATAACTGATTTGCAGACCGCAGACTTGAAAAGACCAGCCCAGTTTTGGAGGTCGATTTCGCGGACCACGACCTGTTCTGCGGTGCACTCTGCGATCGCAGAGTTGGATTATGAGGGTCCATTTTATGTATTTTATAACCCGGCCTCATTTTGATTAAAGGCCATTGGGGTCGTTTTGAAGGCAAAAATCTGGCATTTTAGAGAGAAGTGAGAGCTAGTTAGGCCTTATTTGTTTGCACTTATTGGAGGTCTGAATCTTAATCATTCAGATCTCAGACATTAAGTGCATTTGTTTTTAAAGTCTGAATCTTAATTATTCATATCTTAATCATTAAGTGTGTTTTTTTTTTTTACTTCACAACCGCTTAATGGGTTTGAATAGGTCTGTAGGATTAAGATCTATAAGAGAGACTTAGTTTCATTAAGATGCTATCATCCATATTCATTATTAACTGCCGCTACCGCCTACCATAATCAACTACCACCACCACCACCATACTCAACCACCACCCGCCATCCACATCACTCCTACCACCACCATTCTCAACCGCAATCAATACTCAGCCACCTCAACTACCACAACTAACCATCCCATCACCATCAACAACTACAGTCGGCACTGCCTATCATTATAACCTACCACCACCCACTACCACCTTCCTCAATCACAACTACCACCATCACCCGCCATTATTAACTATCACAACCCACCACCACCATCCTTAATCATAATCGTCACCACTAGCTACTATGTTGAACCACCACCATCAACCAAAACTACCACCAACCACCGCCTCTAGTTGGCATTCACCCGTTAGCTATCACCACCAACAATTATCATATTTTAAAAAATTATATATTTTATTGATAGAATATTAGATTAATTAGTATTTCATTTGAATTTTATGTTTATTAGTTTTCAAATAAAGATAAATTTTATATATTCAGATGTTAAAAATCAAACAGTCTTAATCATTCAGTATTTAGATCTTAATACACATCTTGATATTCAGAAGTGTATTCAGGTTCAAACGTCTTAATCTTAAAAAAACAAATGACGCCTTAGAGAGAGAAGGAAGCTCCATCACTCCAACACTCCACTCCTTGATCAAGCTTAGGGAATTCAAGGGAAGAACTCACAAGGTCTCCTTCTAAGAGGTAAGGTTCTACTCCCTAGCTCTCAGTTTCGAAAGTGGACTGAATATGGGATGGGAAGTATGATTCTTGAGAGTGGGAGTTGGTCTTTGTGTATGCATGTACTAATAAAAGTGGTAGGGAAGTTGTTGAACTAATATCGGTGAACTATTCGTTGTGGAATGAAGGAATTTCACCATAGAAACCTTGTAGTCAAATTTGCACACTTAATGTTTGATGAAATGCCTAGGAGAGCCGAATCCTATGAGCTCCTTCCTAATAATGGTCCAAGTTGATCATGTTTCTATAGATTGACGTTGCCAAGGGTAGTGGAACATTGTAGTAACTCTAACGAAAGCTAAATCAAGGTATGTTGGCTAAACTCCTCTTGTAGAATCGAATTCCATGAAATTCTTGCAAGTTTCATGTGTGGTTTGCCCAACCTCTTATTTCTAATGTTCCGAATTGTTACCAATAAGTTGAGTTATCCCAAATGAGCATTGTGTCGAAAGTTATATATGCAAAATGTGTTACAATTGTTCCTATCATATTATGCTCTCCTTCGGGGAAAAATTCAAGTATGATTGAGGTATCAAACGCTATGACCTAAATTCATGTTTCGATTGCAAATTTATTGTGCTCTACTTTGGAAAGAAAACTCGATGTGTTTAAGACTCGTTTTGCTCACATATATTTAAAGTCTTGATTTCAAAATGCTCTTTATGTTGATAACTTATGTTGATGATCCTCGAAGATGAAAGAATGAAAGTTTGAAATAACTGAAATGCGGTCATCGTGCCAAGAATAATGATTTACGTTATGGCCAAGAGTGCCAATGAAGTGATAGAGACTGAAAAAGGCTATGAAATGAATTGTAACTTTCTATTTATGATAAATGTTTTTGGGAGGATCGTTAGGTTACCGAGGAAGGGTGGGTTGAAATAACCTAAACGGCTAAACCCGAAACTACACGTGCTGGTATAGGATTGATAAATTCTCGTGTTGATGTGTTGAGATTATTCCCTTAGTTGGGATGAGGTGATAACTAGCAAAGACCATGTTGACCCACACGGCATTGTGGTGAGACGGCGACACCATGCCGCGCACATGGTGTGGTGTTGTGTTTCTACGTCCACCCGCACACACTAGGGTGAGACAGCTTAGCCGATCGGGCGGAGATTGGTCCCCATGACATAAGCATGGTGGTGTACCGGTACCGAAGATCTCCCAACTCTAAACATTATTATTTACTTGTGGATTTACCTTGCTCTTAACTTGGCATTTTAATGTTACTTGAATTTCTTATTGATTCCATGTTTCTCTCTTTTATGTTGGTTCACTATTTCATGATAGGCTATTTAGCTTTACATACTAATACTATTCTATATGTACTAACGTGTCTTTTGCCAGGGACGCTGCATCTTTAATGGATGCAGGTGGTTCTTCAGCAAGCAGCTTTGATTCTCATTAGCAGCTTGCCCTCTACTCAACAGATTTTGGTGAGCCATATTCTGTTTCGGGGCCTTATGTCATTTGATATTGTATATTGTATTTTGTGTTTTGAGGTATAGTCGGGGCCTTGTCGCTGGCACATTCATATTACTCTTTGTTTCATTTAGAGGTTTCATAGACATTGTGTGGGTTGTATTTTGATTGGGGTAGCAGACTAAAAATGTTGAAGTATCAAACATGTTTCCACTTTTAACTGTAAACTTGTAATATTTTGGAAATCGGAAATGAAGTTTCTAAAAGTAATGAAATTGGTGTTGTACATGTTATTCCCTCGTTTGCCTAACTCTTGACAGTTATCTTCACATTATTCATGGGTAAGGTTGGGTGGAAGGCATCAAGTAGGCTTGCTTGACTGGGATATTTCGGTTGAGCGCCGGTCGCGCTCCCCAAGGTCGGGGCGTGACACATTACCTACTTTGAAGAAAACATTCTAGAACAATTCATTGTGATAGCTGCTGATATGTTTCCAGACCCCAACCCCATGAGAAGTTGTGCATTTCCTGGTACACCAGTGATTTTGAACTCCATACTTAGCACCTATGACTCTCTTCCAGTATCATCTCTTATTTTGCCCACATCTCCACAACCATTTCATTTGCATGCTTCTGTTGTGATGTTTTAGATTCCTGATTCCAAGTCCCCGCTGTGACTCAGGTTGGGTTACTTTGGTCCACTTCACTAGTGAGTATTTGTGAGTTGAGCTGTTTCCTTCCCATAGGAACTTCCTCCTCAGCCTGTCTATCTGCTTCATATATGCAGTTGGCATAGGATTTAATGACATGCAATAAGTGGAGATGCAGTCAAGAACACTGTTGATCAATGTGAGTCAGCCACTCATTGAGAGGTACTGCATTTGCTAGATTGCTAGCCTCTTCTCCATTTTTTCAATTACCCCATTCCAGATACTAACTGATTTTAATTTGCCCCCGAAGGGTAAACCTAGGTAAGTTGTAGGAAAGGATCCTATTTTGTAACACGGGATTTCTGCAAGCTCTTCAAGATTGGGAACCTCACTAACCAGATAGATTACACTCTTGGGCATATTGATGTGCAAACCAGAAATAGATTCAAAGTTCAAGAGAGTAAGGTTGAGGTTGGTTACTTGAGCTCTCTCTGCTCCACGGACAATTAGTGTATCATCTGCATATAGTAGATGAGACATAGTTACTGCATTTGCAGGATTTCTGCCTACTTGAAATCCTTGTATCCATTGTTGTGACAATGCACGCGAGAAAATTTATTTTTTTAACAATGATACAATGAGCCCTATATATAATACATATTCTACTCCTACTACATATTGGATTAGGACATATTATACTCCTACATATGAGACTAGAACTATTTACACATAACTATCTAACACTCCCCCTCAAGCTTATGTATACAAATCATATGTACCGAACTTGTTACATATGTAAATAATACGAGGACCAGTGAGGGACTTGTGAAAATATCTGTCCGTTGATCATTCGACATACAAGGCACTAGACTCCCCTGAGAAACAAAATCAAGTGGTTGCTAATAAGCAGAAGTTGGCCGAGAGGTCACTCAAAAAATTTAAAAATAGTGAGACTAAGTTGAATTCCACACTACAAAATAGGTTCTAAAACACCACCAGAAAACAGAACTTTTCTGGAAATTACTATGAAGGGAATCATTGTTCATGGCGGAAAAAGTGCACTGTTCATGACGGAGAAAATAAAAGTTGTCACAATTTGATGTAATTTATATGGGTAAGCTCAGGATCACTGGACAAGTAAGTTGTCCTGAAGAAGTTTTGTCAAAAACTGGCCGGAATGACTCACACGGGCCGAAAAAGTTACTGCAGCTCGCCGGAACCCTAGTTCTAGCGGCGCGTGGAGGCACGTGACTTTTAGCCGGAGCGATTGACTGGGATTTGGCCGCATGACCTTTGAACAAGACGGTAATATCGGTTTTCGCACAACATTTACCGGTGAGGAGATAACGCAAATCAATCTTGAGTCGTCAATCGGAAAGACGCACGGTGACTGACTTTTCTGTTCAGATGGGACTGGAATTTTTGGGGTTTGGTCGCACAAGGGTTTCGGATCAAATGGTGGTATTGGTATATGCACAGTACCAGTATAGCAGTGATGAACCTTGTAAACAAGACAAAGTTGCCGGAAAATTGCACGACGACGAGATCTTTCTTCCGGGATGTCGCTGAAATGATACACAACGATAATTTTCTCATTGAAGCTCTGATACTATGTGAGAATGCACGGGAGAAAAATCTATTTTTTAACAATGATACAATGAGTCCTATGCTATTACATATTCGACTAGGACATATTCTACTCCTACTACATATGGGACTAAAACTATCAACATATAACTATCTAACAATTGCAGTTCTTTAGCCTTTTCTAACATATGGATGAGCCCCTCCACAGATAGTATAAAGAGAAATGGAAAAGGGGTCACCCTGTCTAAGACCCTTTTGGGTGAGAAAAAACCAACAGGGCTTCTATTCACCAACACTGAATACTTGTCGGTAGATATGAAAAAAAATATCCACCTATTCCCAACTAAGTTGCTCCGACATGGAAGTTTAGGTGCCGCATCTGTGTCTACATGAAACTAGTATTGGGTGTCGGTATGGGAGTCGTACCGGATGTTGTCAGATAATTTTTGGTACTTTGACCACAAGGACGGAAAAATTCAAGATGAGATATAATTTAATTCCCGAAATCAAAACTAGGGTAAATTTGAAAAAAATAGCATACCTTATCTAGGAAATCAATCCTTTACTTATCTACGATTTGAGAATAAAAAAGAAATCTAAACTTTACAAGCTATGTGCAAGTATTCTACAAAATTTCTCATAATTTAGGAATTTTTTTTTTAATTATTTTTAGCTGGATCCCCGCACTAGTAACTGTACTAGGATCCGTATCCCCGAATCTTAGAATTCACATCTCGAAAGATCTGACCTCTAGATCCGCACCCGTGTCGAACACCCGCACCCGTATCCGAGCAACTTATATTCCCAAAGCCCATTTTCTTTAGGATGTTGATTAGGCATGTACAATTTAGTTTGTCAAAAACTTTTTCAATGTCTAATTTGCACAAAATTCCAGTTTCCCCGCTCTTTATTCTCTGGTTTAAGACCTCACTGGCAATCAGAGAGGCACCTGTAATTTGCTTAATTTTCATGAATGCGCTGTGTTGACCACAGACTAGCTTGCTAATGACTTTATTCAGCCTCTCAGCTAGGATTTTTGCAACCAGCGATGCTTATTAGACTAATAATCGCTTATTAGACTAATAGGCCTGAAGTCTCTGAGCTGAATTGCTCCTTTCTTTTTAGGGATGAGAGCAATGAATGATGCATTGCTAGATTCACCATTTGGCAGTTTTGATGAAAGAAATTGAGGGCATTCAAAATGTCTGACTTGACATGCTTTTTGTAAAAAAACCATGGTATAACCAACTGAACCAGGTGCTTTGTCTCGGGCACAAGGGTTCAGGGCTGCAAGGACTTTTACTTCATCAAATGGTGATTCAGATCTTCACTTTCCTCTGCAGTTAGTGTGGACAGCTCCTCCAAGACTATTGAAGGTCTCTATGGTTCTGCTTCTTTGTACAATTCTTGGTAATATCGCAAGATTTCATCCCTAATCTGCACCTTGTCTTCAATTATATCATCCCCCACTTTGAGTCTATCGAGACAGTTGCTTTCTATGTGAGTTGGCCATTCTTTGAAAATATTTTGTGTTTTTGTCTCCCTCTTTCAACCATAAGCATCTGGATTTTTGTCGCCTGGTATTTCTTCTGCTATAGCAATTTGTTGGAGTTCTCGCCTCCAGTTGAATGTTTTCAATTTTTCATCTGAGGTCAGGGCCCTGTGATCAGCTATCCGCTCTAAGAATTCCAGTTGTGCAAGAGCTTTATTCCTATTAATCTCCACCTTACCAAAGACTTCCCTGTTCCATCCTGTGATATCTTTCTTTAGGTTTCTTAGCTTCTAAGTGAGGATGAAATCTGGAGAACTAGTAACCGTTTATGAATTCCACCACCCTTTGACCATATCTATAAAGCCATCTACTTGTAACCATTCTCAAATTTGAAATATGAGGGTGTGGCTTCCCAGTCTCCACTTTCCAGAATAATAGGTTTATGATCTGAAAATACCCTGAGCATAGCAATTTGTTTTATCTCCTTGAATTCATCGCTCCACTCTGAGGAAATCAGAAACCTATCAATTCTTGGGGCTTGGAGAAATTCCTCCCCTCTCGACCAGGCATATTGTGCTCCTTGGAGTGGAAGATCAATCAGACTCAGGTCCGGTATAGTATCTGAAAAACCCCTCATTGCCCTTGACCTCCTTTTGCAGTTGAGTCTCTCATTTTCAAACCTGTTAACATTGAAATCTCCACCAATTACCCAGTGATCCGACCATAAGCCCCTTACTGTGGCTAGCTCATGCCATAATTCAATTCTCTGGGTTGGAGTGAGGGCCATAGACCCCAGTGAATACCCATTGAAAATCTTCTGTTAAGCTTTCAAAGCTGCAGGAAATTGAGAATCAACAAACTGCCAAACCCTTCTGTCCAACATGATTAGTGTTCCCCTTTTGGTTCTACAAGCCTTCAAAGCAATCCACTCAGCCCACCTATTCCCCCATATTTGCTTGATCAGAGAATTGTCTCATTGCTCGATTTTGGTCTCCTGATGATATCTAACCCTCATTTATGAATAAGAGATTTCAAAGTACTTCTATTATATTTATTATTAAGACCCTGTACATTCCAACTTAGTATCTTGACTTTCATCTGGAATGAGCTTTTTGCGACCTGCCCCTTACCTTCTTCCCTCGCCGGAAAGTTCAGAAATGATGGGGCACATTTCCCAAGTCAGAGCTAGTTGAATGTCACTTCCTTCTCTAACTGAAACTCGAGAGAGCAGTATCATCTCCTTTCCGTTGTTACATAAACCTTCAGAAGGTATACTCAATTGAGAAGCAACAATGACCTTTTCATCCTGTTTTTGTGCGACGAAGGAGCTCTTATCTAAAGCTATGTCAGCTGATTCTGAGAAATAACTAGTCTCGCCAACAAAAGGTTCAGGAATACTTTTGATACCATTGCATTTGGCTTGATCAGAGGAGTTTACTTCCTTCTAAAGAGCAAGATGAGAAGGAAATCAAAAGATTAGGTACGTCTGACTAATGTAACTTCAACCTGTGGATTTTTGCTTTATGCTTTTGAAATATCTGACACTCCTTTTATTCCAAACTACCCACCACATACAAGCTAGAATGGTTCCCCATATCCTCCTCTTACCCTTTGTCTGTCCAACGAAGTAGGGGTTTCCTTGAATTTCTTTGGAACAACTCACTTCACCACAAAGATGTTGAAGAGCATATGCCATTATTGTGACACCACAGAGCAGTGTAGGAAGAGATGATTTGCAATCTCTGTCTCTCTTTCACATATGTAGCACTTATAGCACAGGACAGACCTCTACGTTGCAGGTTTTGTGGAGTCAGAACCACCTCAGACGCATCTGTCTAACACAATCATGCCACTTTGTACGGTGCTTCAGTTCTACAACCAGATTAGTCCACCCAATATCTTGGATGATTTCAGGGGTTATTATCATGATTTTCCTAGCTCCGTGCATGTAAGGCGACGATATGGGTAAGTTTTGGAAGACAAAATACGCAGAAATCTGGTCCATGTTCCTCCCATCTCCTGAACAAGTTGCCTATGTCTCTAAAGCTAGCTGTAAGACTTGGCAGACCAGCTAGAGAAACATTGAATGATGTTATCAGTGTTTGACTGATGAAATTCCACTTTCTTTCGACCCAATCACACCAGTAAGCTGTCTCATTTTTTGCATTCGAAAGACAGTAAAGTAGATTTTTCTTTCCGTAGCTTCAAAAGTTCAAATCCCAATTTGATCAATCTTTCACGTCTGCGTAAACTAGGCTTAACTTACCAAACAAGGACTCCGGAAAGATTCAGAAAACTCAACTGAAATATTAGACAGATGGGATAATTTCTCTCTCTAACTCAATGTTTTTCTCAGAACTTGATTTTTAGCAGGTGATGTTTCTTAGAAAGGGTGTGACAAGAGCATCAACTCAAATTACAAGTCAAGGTTGATAAAAGATTCCACTGTCTGCTTTCTAGTATTCTTCCTTCTGTGGAGTAGGATATGCTCATACCACTGTCATATGGGTTTAGAAGTGATACTGCCTAAACCTATATAGTTGATTCCCGATGCACTAACTAAATTCTTTAACATGCACAACTCTTATCATATTTCAGTTTTAACGAACTTAACTGCAAAGCAAGTCTAATAAGTCTAGACAGACTGGCTCTTCCTTCCCAATAAAAGATTGCAAGTGGCAAGTGCCATAATTTGTTTGAAGGTGGAATCATTCTTTATAAAGTTGGGTTAGTCCCACATTGTTTTGAGGTAAGGGGTTGTGGTTTCTTTATATGGTCTTGCGCAATCCTCTCCTCTGAGGTAGCTTTTGGGGTTGAGTTAAGTCTAAGATTCATTTCTTTACTTAGGCCTAATTCACGTTGCAGTTGAGCCTTGAGCGTATGGGGGACTGTTAAGCCCCACACTAGTTGAGGGAATGGGTGGTGGACTTGTGGTCTTGTATATGATCTTGGGCAATCCGCTACTCATGAGCTAGCTTTTTGGATTGAGTTAGGCTCAAGGGTCATATCTTCACAGAAGCCAATAATTTTTGAATTTTTTGTGCTTGCACTTAAATCAAGAAGCAAGTTTTAATTGAAATATCTAATTCTTCGGAAACAAAAGAGATCAGAAAAAAGTGAGAACATCAAATTTTTGACAGAAAAATTCAACTTCTATATGAGTAGAAAGCTTTTAGGCTTCAAACAACTTTCCAATTAAAGTTTATAGAAACATGAAGATAACGGCAACTACTGTAAACAAGCAGACAGTTAACGTTGAAACAATGGAGAAGCATGATTATATTTCAATAACGGGACAAAGTTCTAACCTACCAGTAAAATAGTATGCCCATTGTCCTTGAAGTGTCGTATTTGGCAGTTTCTTAATGATTTTACAAGCCTCTGAGCTTCATTTCCACTTGGAAGCATGTTGTCTTTGCCACTAAACAATGAGATTATGTCTCAACACATTTTATCAAGAAATCTGATAAAGAAACATAAATTCAACCGCATGCATGCATGCACAGGAGGCAGAATTGACAAAAAATCTTGAAAAAAGTTTTTTAGCATTATAAGCTGTCTTTCCCTGATAAGATAAAAATATGCAAGTAAATAGTACACCTCATAGCAATTTATCCAAAAAAAGAAAAAGAAGAGAGTACACCATAGCATCAACTATGAAAACGTGGAAACCGAGGAACCTAATTCGGTGCTTTTTATCTATTGTAACACATGAAATAAAGTAAGTTCACTATTGAGCGCCTAAATGAAATATATATTTCACTGATAGTTCTGGATGGAGTAATAAGACCAGATAAAAGCTAAACCTGATCGATGCAACTTCCTAAAGCAATTGATAACTAATAAACTCTATTCAAGTTCTTCACCATCAATTTGAAGTGAATTAAAATAAATAAACTAAAAACTAAGTTTGGCTTCATATATATTTTGTGACATGGTACATATTGAGTGGTCAGTTGAAGCAAGCAAATTAGTAAGAACAATAAATAAACCATCTTTTCAGCACTTTGCACGGGACAAAGAAAGCAGAATTTAATAGGATGCCCACTTACTTTTCCTCCAATTTAATATATTTTTTGACAAAGTAATAGTTTTTATTAATGTTTGGGCAACATAGCATGTGGTATACAAGAAGTACACCAAAAAGTAGAAAACCTACAGAAAGATATGGTTTTCTTCACAGTTAGTTAAAAAATTCTTTTCTCTCCGTCTTGTACCATTTATTTTACTGATTTGTGCATTTCAATTTGATAAAAATTGTGATTGCTCAGAAGTACTCGCTAAGGGGGTAAAAGCATTCAGAAAGTAGACCACTTAAGTTAGTTAACACCTAATCAAGCCCAAAAAAAATGATGAAGAAGAAGAAGAGGAGAAGAAACGTATGCTTTATTTTAGAAAACACTTGTAGGATATACTGCTTCTACACACCACAGGCATGTTTGAGCTTGGTGTACGAATCTTCAGAAGTGATCCAAAGTTTTAATGTATGTATCGCACAAAGAAATCCACTCAGACCAATAGAGAAAATGAATTAATATAAGATAGAGAAGAAACCTTGAGAGCACAAGTACTTCAGCAGTAATAGCATGGAGACGGGAATTTGCATAAGCTGAAGCAGATCTAAGAAGCTTCAGTTTCCAGAGAAGAGTCTCCTTTGGTATGATATCAGCCAAACCCTGAAGAAGGGCGAGGTGGAATTAAAATACTGTGAATATGACTCCATATCCAATTACCAACAGAACAAAAAGACCAGTAGCGTCTGACTGTCCAAGCATTAGAAGGCGAGAGCTTAAAATATTTTACTGCCCAGCATCAGAAAGACCAGTAGCATTTTTTTGGTTAATAATAATTGATAACAAATAATTGGCCAGTACCATGTTAAAAAACCTGCTAAACATTCAAGACCCTTTTCCACCAATTGCAATTGTTAAACCACAGTGACGTGAGGCTTGATTCACAAGCCATCCCCAAGAAAGGAAGTTTTAAGTACCTTGGGTCGATTATCCAGGGGAACGGAGAGATCGACTCACACACCGTATAGGGACAGGTTGGATGAAATGGAGGTTAGCATTTGGCGTTTTGAGTGACAAGAAGGTGCCCCGGGAACTTAAAGGCAGGTTCTACAGAGCGGTGGTTAGACCGGCCATGTCGTATGGGTCAGAATGTTGGCCAGTTAAGCTTGCCCATATCCAGAAGATGAAAGTAGCAGAAATGAGGATGTTGAGATGGATGTGCGGGCACGAGGTTGGATAAGATTAGAAATGAAATTATTCGAGCAAGGGTGGGCATGCCTCCCATGGAAGACAAAATGCGGGAAGTGAGGCTTAGATGGTTCGGGCACATGCAGAGAAGAAGCCTAGATGCCCCGGTTAGGAGGTGTGAGCGGTTGGCTCTGATGTGTATGAGGAGAGGTAGAGGGCGACCAAAGAAGTATTGGGGAGAGGTGATCAGGCAGGACATGACGCAACTTCAGCTCACCGAGGACATGGCCCTTGATAGGAAGGTATGGAGGGAGAGCATTTTAGGGTTGAAGGTTAGTAGATAGTTGAGTGTTTTTCTACTCCGTTATGTGTGTAAGTCTAGTCGGTCAGTGTCGTGTTTTAGTATGCCAGTAGTACATGTTGTGCTCGTACTATTTTCTAGGACCTTGTCACTGCATTGATTATTGATATTGCTTATTGATATTGGCTTTTCAGGTATATTTTCTGACTCTTGGCTCGTTAGTACTATCTTTCTGGTTATGTTGTTACTATTCTATCATCGCATTTTATCTTCTTGTGCCGAGGGTCTATTCGGAAACAGTCTCCCTACCCCCAGGATAGGAGTAAGGTCTGCGTACACACTTCCCTCCCCAGACCCCACTTTTGAGATTATACTGGGTTGTTGTTGTTGTTGTTGCAATTGTTAAACCACAGCCTGTAAACAACTGCGAACTTACTGCTTTTTTATTATTACTCTATTCCCCCATCCCAAAAGGAATTTGTTTTCTGGATGTTTTTCAGACATTTGAAATTTTTAACTTTCTAAAGGTTCTTTACAAATGTGTATGCAAGGTAACACAAAAGCTATAGAGGGCCTACTCTTGTATTTTTCAATGAGCACAACAAGAACTTAGTTGTGAGTTCCTTTCTTCTGTCACCTAAATTAGAAAATGCAGCTTTTATGGAATATTTCATTGTAGTCTGGTCTTCTATTTAATTGCTAACTTGTAAAGCCGAGTGTCAACTCGAACCTCCTTATCTTCAACTCTGTCCCTTTCTCTGCTGCTGTTTCCTCTTGCCTAGGCTCAAGCATCTACAGATGTCTCTGGTAGACTTTGAGGCCCCAGTCCTTTATAAAACCTATAAGTTACTTCTCCTTTCATTTCATCCAATTTGCCTTTAAACAGGAGGTCTCAAAATTGAGTTGATTACCCCGTTGTTAGTTTTTCCCCAATTTCTTCACGAAGATATAATGGCCATATATTACAGAAAATCTTGATCTATACTAAGAGGAGGAGAGATTATTTGATCTGTCCTCACAAGTTTTCTGGACATCCGAGTACTTTAAATCAATATAAAGAATTTCCAACTCCTAAATAGATGTACTGAATGGACAACAACAAGCAAGCACTTCAACAAATCAACTAAGCCTCACTCCCAAACTACAAACAAAAAATCCTGTGACACATTAAGGACACAAAACAAATACAGCCAGATGATTAACAACTTTTTCCTGGTAACAGCTGCAAAGTGAGTTTCCTGTGGTGTGCTATTCATTGTCTTGGCACCAATTTTTCAGCCAATTAGTAAACACGAGATTATAAGGTAAAATATGGATGATCCGAAAAGTTTACATTTTCATCGCAAACCTATACTGGGATTACAACCAAGATAACATGAAAAGCATAGATAAGTTTAGAGAATACTACGTTTATATATTTCTTATCTTAAAACTAAACAATCAATGAATATCATTTTGGTTAACTTCACCAGAAGAAGAATAAAAATGACATGCACTATAAAGGGTGTGTTTGGTATGAAGGAAAATGTTTTCCATTTTTCCCATGTTTGGTTGGCTTAAATGTTTTAGAAAACATTTCATCGTGAACTCATTTTCCTCCAATTGACTTTCCTATCAAACTCTTTTTAATCTCCCCACCTTATTCCCCACCCCACCCCTCCAATCCCCAATCCCTACCTCCGCCACTACCCCCACCCCCTCCCCTCGCCACCCCTTTCCACCCCCACCCCTACCCTTTCCACCCCGCCCCTAGCCTCACCACCGCCACTCCGGCCCCTAGACCCCGACCTACCACCCTCCCCGCCTTTACGCATTGTCTCTCGTGATGTTTGCTTAAATTATATATTTTCTAAAAATTATTTTCTGCTACCTAACCAAACACCTGAAGAAAATCACTTATTTTCCAAGAAAATATTTCACAAGGAAAATATTTTCTTTCATACCAAACACACCCTAAGTGAACCTTCTTTATGATCATATTAAAACCATACAGTTATTGCAAAAGTCTATTTGTAGCAAAAGAAAAAGAAGAATGCAATATGAAGCAAAATAATGCATAAGTACATACAGAAAGGCGGGGCAGCAAAGCAGTGAGGTTCTCAGAGAGTTGTTCAACCACTTGTTTAGGAGGTAGCATGGAATCAATGTTAACCATAGCCATCTTCATTGGATCACCTGATGAAGCAAAAGCACATTATGTTTCTGATTATATAAAAAACTTGAAGCTACAACTTGCATATGCTGGTAGAAAGAAAGATAGGATGAAAGGTTATCTCATAGCTATTTCTTTTTGATAACACGATTTAGAAACTGGGAAAAAGTTAACAAAAAGTAGAATCTGTAATCAGTTCAGCCTTGAATTTATTTGGTAGTTTCAAGTTATATGGGTTCTGATAAAGTTCCCCAACTACTTGCAGCTGGAGTAATCAAGATTCTTAATCAGTACAATTTTTCTGATAGAAGATATCTTAGGGAGTGGCTACTAATGTCACCTTGGAAAAACTTTCCAACAAACAAAGAGGAAACGACAACCATCACTTAACACTTGAGGACTAAAATACATAGGAATAGCACAACAAATCGTGTCAAGGTCAGAGATAAAGCAACATCCCTATTTACATGCCGTGATTATACTTGGGAATTGGAGGTAACATAATTTTTTTTTCATAGTAGGAGATAACATAATAAATGCATGAAGTTTAAACTTGGAAGCTGGAAACAGTAATATTCTCAGCCACAGGGGAATTATACCCATAATAAAGCTCAGAAGATATGGGACTGTAAAATGAAGTTCGTCAGGCAAAGACTCCAGCGGAGAGAGCAAAGGTTGAAGTTGTGACCTGCCAAATGAAGTTGCTGAAAGATGATAACAAACAGTTAAACCATAGAATACTAGGACATGGTGGATCTCCACATTGGAATTACAATAAGAAAAAAGTTTTGTTCTGACGTCTGACCTGGATTAGCTAATATCAGAACAAGATCAATGTTACAGTTTCGAGCAGCAACAGCAAGAGCCAAACATCCTCCAAATGAATCTCCAACTACATAAATTGGCTTGTTTGGGGAAGAGGCATGCAACATCCTTACAGTTTTCTCAACAAATTTCACCAGCTCTAAAAAACATTTGAAGTTCAAAGAATAAGTGTTCTAATCGATTTCCAGTTGTGTCAGATATAAGCACCATAAGCCAGAATTGTGTTCAGGTTAAGTAAACATATAAAAAAGATATATTGCAAGTCATAGTCGAAGTCCAAATTCACAGACAAAGAGAGCCATTTTTCCAAGTCCCCCCACCCCAAAGATGAACAGAAAACACTTGTTCTAACCTTCAAGGTTTTCATCCTCACCCCCACACTCCCAGATCAAAAGAAGGAAGGAGCCCTCTTATTTAACTCTTTAAGCCTTTGGCTGGTGGTTAAACAGATGAAAACAACCTTCTGAACCCTCCAACCTGCGCCCAACTCATCCCCATCAACACCATCCCACCCCATACCCCCAGCACAAACGGAGCCCCTGGAAAAGAAAAAAGCAAGGAGAATTAGCTTTTGGAATCATAGGTGGTGTGGAGAGGATACTCTGAAGGTGTCTTTCCCCACGTCTTCAGAGTTTCAAACCAGAAGGAATTGATGGTTCAACAGATTCGCAAGGAGCATGGAGCATAGAGCATGAAGGGGGTAGTATGGGACCTCTCATTTAGAAGGAACATGCAAGATTGGGAGATTGCGGAGCTCCAAGATTTGTTGGCAATGCTATATGAGCAAGACAGGCCCCAGCCATCTTGTGATTCTTGGAGATGGGGGTTGCGTGGTGATGGTTTGTTCACCGTAAAGTCCTTTTACCAGAGTATGTTAGTGAGAGAGGAGACCACTTTTCCATACTCCTCGATCTGGATTCCTAAGGCGCCCGCGAAGGTGTGCTTATTTGCATGGCTAGCGGTGAGGGGATGATCTTGACTGCTGAAAATCTGCGAAAGAGAGGAATTACACTTGTTAGTTGATGCTACATGTGTAAAAGCTCAAGGAAGAAGTTGATCATCTTTTGTTGCATTGCCCTGTGTCCACGGGTTTGTGAAGAGCAATCCAGAATCTTTTTGGTGTTCAATGGATGATGCCTAGCACTGTAAAGGAAAT
Organism: Nicotiana knightiana; assembly: GCA_005239525.1. Lineage (NCBI taxonomy): Eukaryota > Viridiplantae > Streptophyta > Magnoliopsida > Solanales > Solanaceae > Nicotiana > Nicotiana knightiana. The sequence continues at coordinate 77,209 of ML376416.1, read as the reverse complement.
GTTACATAGCTGGGCCGGTTTCCATAAAAGAAGAAAGCAAAAGGTATGGAAGTTCGCCCCGCTAGCTCTTATGTGGATAGTTTGGGGGGAGACATATAGGAGAGCTTTTGAGGGGATTGAATCTCCTTTTTCACATCTTAAGAATAGTCTTTTATCTTTGATCGCTTTTTGGTGCACTCATATAGCCTTGTATAGAAGATTGGGCGTCACTGGTAGAGAATCATGTTCTGATGTAAATTCTCTACTTTTTGGTATACTTCTTGTATACGGGAGTTTTCTCCCATTTGATTAATACAGTTTACCTTATCCAAAAAAAAGCAAAAAGACTTAAAAGGAAAAAAATTGAAGGAAATGAAGGTGAAACTCTATTAGGAATTTGTTTCCTGATCTTAGATCCAAATTGCTTAGTTATTTGGATCCTCCCAGCAAAAGTTATACAAATGAATTAAGAGAAAAATCCAGAATATGTTCAATTATGGCCTTCTATTCTGATGTCTTACCTTCCATATGCATCCAATTTGTCAGCTTTTAGGAGTCACCCTATTTCCTTCCATTCAACCTCCCCAATGCCAACCTATGGATCTATTTAAACTTACAGGAGTGAGGTATTTCCATTAAGATCCTAAGGTGACTGTTTTTTTCTTTGACCGGACAACAATGTCTCTAAGAGTTTGACATATGGTGTGTTAGATAGTTATGTGTAAGTAGTCCTAGTGCCATATGTAGTAGGAGTAGAATATGTCCTAGTCCTATATGCAGTAGGAGTATAATATGTATTATATATAGAGTTCATTGCATCATTGTTAAAAAATAGATTTTTCTCCCGTACATTCTCACATGGTATCAGAGCTTCAGTGAGAAAATTATCGTTGCGCGTCATTCCAGTGACATCCGGAAAGAAAGATCTCATCGCCGTGCAATTTTTCAGCAACTTCATCTTGTTCTCAGGGTTTATCACTGCTACAATGGTACTGTGCATATACCAGTACCACCATCAGATCTGAAACCCTTGTGCGACCAAACCCCAAAAAATTCCAGTCTCAACGGAACAGAAAAGTCAGTCACCGGCGTCTTTCCGATTGACGACTCAAGATTGATTTGCGTTATCTCCTCATTGGTAAGTGTTGTGCGAAAACCAACACTACCATCTTGTTCGGAAAAGTAAGACGATAGAACCCCAGTCAATCGCGCCGGCAAAAAATCACGCGCCGCCAGAACCAGGGTTCCGGCGAGCTTCAGTAACTTTTCTAGCGCGTGTGAACTATTTTTGACAAATCTTCTTCAGGACAACTTACTCTTCCAGTGATTCCGAGCCTGCCCATATAAATAACATCAAATTCTGACAACTTTTATTTTGTCCGACGTAAACAATGATTTTCCGGCGTGAACAGTAATTTTCAGAAAAAGTTTGTGTATTCTGGTTGTATTTTAGAACCTATTTTGTAGTGTGTAATTCAGGTTAGTCTCACTATTTTCAAAATTTTCCGGCAACTGCTCGGCCAACTTTTGTTTATCAGCAACCACCTGGTTTTGTTGCTCAGGGAGAGTCTAGTGGCCTTGTATGTCGAATGATCAGCTTGCATATATTTTCACCAAGTCCCTCATTGATCCTCATATTAGTTACATATGTAACAAGGTCGGTACTAATGATTTGTATGCACCGGCTTGAGGGGGAGCAGGGGCGAAGCTACGTTCCTTCAAGGGTGGTCAACTGACCACCCTTCGCCGGAAAATTATACTCCGCATAAGGTAAAATATTACTTGTTATTGATTAAAAATAGACTTTGAACACCCTTATATAGCCCAATGGCAAAGGTTTGAACACCCTTATTGAATTTCCTAGTTTCGCCACTGAGGAGGAGTGTTAGATAGTTATGTGTAAATAGTCCTAGTCCCATATGTAGTAGAAGTAGAATATGTCCTAATCTCATATGTAGCAGGAGTAGAATATGTATTATATATAGAGCTCATTGTATCATTGTTAAAAAATAAATTTTTCTCCCGTGCATTCTCACATGGTGCACATATAAACAACATGAATTCACAGTAGACTGCTTCTCAATTTAACATATCAAAACTACCTGTAGAACAAAATAGAGGGAGAAAGAAGTATACCTTCAAACGGTGTTCGATCATACACAGGAATATGCAAGCACCAAACTTGAAAGACTCTGCAAGAAACCTTAGATCAATATGTGCACTTTGATAGAAAAGGGGTTGGCAGTTCCAATATGCAACGGATTCAGCATTACAGAAGCTGCTCAATAAAAGAATTTCCTACTGGAATGCTAGAGATTATTAAAATGCAGGTCTAGATTAGGCACAATAACTGAGCTGAGCTACGCCCTGTTAATTGGCATTGATCTTATTCTTTTCCTAACTATTTCCAAGTGATTTAAGTTGCCAACTAAAGTAACAGTATTCTTATACTTGTGCTCATTTACTGCCTCAGCATAATCAGATAAAGCATGATTCTAGAACTAGATACAACTACAACTAATTATTATAGGAACAAGGTTAACTTACTTTCCAAGTGCCTTTTCATGCAAAACAAGACCCAATCCAGTACCATCCATTCCTACACATTGAAAGGTTAGATATTGAAAAAGCATATATAAAGACTCCAGCTCATGGTTCAGCAAATTGAACTAGGAAATTCGAGCTCAAACCTATGTGACATTAATAATCATCTCTACCCATAATACTAGCTAGTAACTGTGTTTAGGCATTACAAGTCAAATATTAGAAATTAGTACCAGGCAAGAAAAGAAGAAGAGGTGAGTTTCTGAGAGGAGGGCCAGCTGAAATGGGTGTAAACCACCGCGGCGGACCTCCATCAGGCTTAATAATCTCTTCCGCTAACTCAAGGTAATCCTTCACAGTTTGTGTTCCATATCCATCATCCCAAAGTGGTTCCAACTTTTCTTGAACAATTTCCTTCCTCAAATCAGTCAAAGGTTTGTTTTCAACAAAGGACACACCGTTAACTCTAACAGAATCAGAAGACTGTAATGTGGAGTCCCTGCTGCTGCTGGCTAAACACCTCGTGTAAGCTCGAGATGACTTAGTCTTATAATTTGAATTCCAAGCCAAACAAGGGGAAGCCCACAAATTCTGCACAATTGAAGCCATGGTTTCTTTAATCAATAGCTGCTTCTCTCTCTCTCTCTCTCTCTCGGTATGAAGCAGAGTAAAGCAAGTAAATTTGTGTTTAAGACAAAAGTAGAGTTGAAATGTAGTCTATATTTTTGCAATTAAGCTTCAAAACCTCTTATTCGTTTTGCAACTCCTCTCTTGGAACAATGGCTTCCCCAGAATTATTGTTATTAAAATTCTCCTAAATGCTTTGGTTTATGCTTATACATTGATTTAGGTGTCCTAAACTCTTGTATAAACGATGACTTTCCCAATTAAAAAGCAAGAAAAATAAATCCACAAAATTTGCTGTGTGAAACAAACAATTGGCAAAAGAGTTTGTGGCTTTATGCTTCTAAAGTGCTCAAATAGAACAAAACAGACAAGAATCCACTTAAATTGATACATTACGGGAGCATGTGGGAATGCCAAAACGGAGACGTGGGATTACTTGAACGACTGAAACAAATCATTGTGGGATATTTGTTTGTTGATAATACTATTGGTAGACGTATCAGGAAAACCAATTGACACATGTAGCACTAGGGGTGGGGTCGGTTTTTTCCTAAAAAGAAAACAAATCAATTAAGTTGGTATTTTAAATAATGGAACTAAACTAAATCAATTAAGTCGGTTTTTATCGATTCGGTTTGATTCGGTTTTTTATTTTTTTCGGTTATTTTCTTAAATATGAGACATACACTATCAAACGCATATTCCGGCGACTACATTTTCAACTTAACAATATCAAATCTATTGCTCTTTGAGAAATCTATCATTTACCAAAATATATTGATGATAATTGAATCAAATAGTGATGAATAATTAAAGTACTCAATTAAAACTCGATTACTTTTAATATGAAATAAATTCTTGTACTTTGCCAATCAAATTAGAATATAAAGGGAAAGAATTAGATTATTATAATAGCAAAGAAGTAAACTAAAAATATATATGACTAAATACCATAAAATTTTAGAAACTTTATATAAAAATATACATATATATAGGTGTAATAATAAATTTAAATAGTTATTTTTATATTCGGTTTGGTTCGTTTTTTCCGGTTATTTTTTTATGAAAACCAAAACCAAACAAAATTTGATCGGTTTTTAAAATGCAAAACCAAAAACCAAACAAAACTTAAAAAGTATCGATTTTTTTGATCGGTTTGGTTCGGTTTTCGATTTGGTTCGATTTTTCAGATTTTTTATGAACACCCCTATGTAGCACCTTCGATGGGGTTTTGTGCCAAACATTTCTGGATAAGTTAGGTACTGTAAAATCAAAAATGTTTATACTTTCTCAAGCAATTTTAGCCTACATTCTTTTTTCTCTTACCTAATTTAGCCTATAAATAAGAGCGAAATTAGTGCACGACATATTCAATAGCTTTTATTTAAATTATATATTTCTCTTAAAAAATTTCTGAAATATATATAATTTATTAGTTAGACACAATAAAAGGTTCAAAGAAGAAAAGCGAAGGAAGCTATTTTCAGATTCATTGTTCACTTTTAATATATGAGTTTATATGAGAGTTTAAGTCAGATTCTGCTATTAAACTGAATTTACCCTCTATCATCAGCTACATTGAGAAAACATGTGCGTGTGTGTATATATAAGCATGCACATAATATTTAAATTATTCACTTTAAATTAATACTCTTAGAGGCTATTTAATATGTGATTGAGTGTTCTTCTGGTGACTTGCATAAAATATATCAAATAACATATATAATGATATGCACTGATATAACATGTAAGAATGCATGAATAGACATAAAGGATCACTTACAATAAATAAAGCTTTTACCTTTATGCTCAAACTCATCAAATGAAATTATAATCAAACTGGAAACCCGTCAAATTCTCACAAATCCACATGTACACAATCAAGAGAGGAATATGAGAGGACAACTCTAAAGGGATGGATCTTTATCCACACGTAACAGGAACAATCATCTCACACACCTAACAAAAATATGATATAAACATGCCCAAACTAATAACTCAACAAGAACATGTAATGACACGTCCAAACTGATACTCCAACATGAACATAAAATGACACGCCCAAACTGATACCTCTACAGGTGTGAATGCACAGGCGCAACAACTCCACTTTCAAATAACTATCTCAAATAAGTAATGAGAATAAAGTGTATATGCTACCAAGGTGCATATAAAACAATGTATGACTAAGCAGTCCTATCATGTTTATTTAAACAGGTACATAAAATTCATAATGTTTGTTAACCATCAATATTGACCCTCCTTTTTATAATTAATTTATTTGCACTTAATGATTTTTCAGTAATTAGTGTCTTGAAAATATTTTCTAATTAATAAATACTTATTCTTACATAAATTAAGTAATTAATGGTGTTAAATTAATAATATAATATTATTACAACTATGTCACTCTTACTATTTTTGAAACTATTAAAACTTTTACATTCATTATATAAGTTTATAATTAATTTAATAAGATTGTTCCTTAATTTTGATACAATAACCTGCTATTTTTAAATAAATCTGAAACTAATGTCACAAATAGAAAATAGAATATTTAATAATTAATTAGCTAATTATAGTAATTAGTAGCGTATTTGATTTATATTACATTTTATTGAAATTATTTAAGTTTATTTAAATTAATTACAAAAGGGTTAAAGACTGAAGCTACATATGCAATTGTATAATTAAACACAATGGCTATTTTTTAAATTAATTTTAGCCCAAAACACAAGCCCAATATCGCCCAGTCCGAAATTGCTCCTTCCTAGCCACCTTGGCGATCCAGGACTACTTTGGAGGACCAACGGCATTGTGCCACGTCTCTCGTCGCACTCACTTGTCGCGTCCCCATTTTCTCGCGAGATCGGGTTTCGATATTTTTGGGACAACTCCTTTTGAGAGGTTAAGGAAAAGGAATTGGTTTAGAGTCACCACCTAACGGATTAAGGCACCTAAAGCAGAAATTGTACATATTGCCAGAAAACAATTGAATCAAACATTGAGATCCTATAGGCATGATTATTAACACATGTTTGTTGGACATATTGATATATGCTATGGGCAGGATTTTCTAACGCAATTATAACATTAAACATATATGCAGGATCTCTAATACGCAAATATAGAACTCAGAATCAGCATCACCAACGAAAGTCCTATAGGCAGGATTTCTAAAGACAACATAGAACTTATACAGTTTTGACAAATGAACAGAATTAACAACATAGATGAAACCCTATAGGCAGGATTTCTAAAGACAACATAGAACTTATACAGTTTTGACAAATGAACAGAATTAACAACATAGATGAAACCCTATAGGCAGGATTTCTAAAGACAACATAGAACTTATACAGTTTTGACAAATGAACAGAATTAACAACATAGATGAAACCCTATAGGCAGGATTTCTAAAGACAACATAGAACTTATACAGTTTTGACAAATGAACAGAATTAACAACATAGATGAAACCCTATAGGCAGGATTTCTAAAGACAACATAGAACTTATACAGTTTTGACAAATGAACAGAATTAACAACATAGATGAAACCCTATAGGCAGGATTTCTAAAGACAACATAGAACTTATACAGTTTTGACAAATGAACAGAATTAACAACATAGATGAAACCCTATAGGCAGGATTTCTACGCAGATTAAAAAAGGACCCCCCATCCCCCCGATTTTACTAAATACCCCAGAATCTGTTTATTCCAAAGTTATTACAGACCAGATAATGAATGAATTACATAATAGCAATATGATACACTATAGGGAGCCTTCATTAGGCCCAAATAAACCTGGGAACCAGGCCTTCAAACCAATCAACTTCGAGGCTCGTTTCATAGGTATAGCATAGCCAAATACGAGTGATTCACCTGTAGCACATATAGAACCAACTTTCCAATGTGTCAAATTTCCAGAAGGGCCTCCGGGACCCAGGGCAATGCTCACACCAGAACCAAATATTCAGATATGATTCAAAAGAGATTAGGAACCATTTCCCAGTGTGTCGGAGTTCACAGGAGTCTCACATGGACTCTGAGCAGTGCTCACACTGGGGTGGTTGAGGATAGAACCTAAGGGACTAAGAGTGGAAGTTTTCAAAAGAGTAACAGCATATAAAATAGGGAGAGACTGATTTAAAACAGTTTTGATTTCAGAAGAAAAAATAAACAAAGTTTAAGACACAGAACTTTTAGGCAGAATTGCACCAAGAAAACAAGCAAGGTTCATGCTCAAACACACAGTTCAAATAAGTTGAAGTCTGGTTAAGCTAAATGTTTATGGTAGTATTTAGGACAACCATGTTTAATCACATAAGCATGTGTTAAGGCAATCGGTCAAACTATCACATGAATCCATAAGGAGGCAAAACATGTTAGAAAATAAGTTTGCAGGGCACAAATACAAATGTGCCAAGTTAGGATTAATTGACTAATTTCATGCTGGTAGTATCCTAAGAATGCAAAGTTCATAACAGGTGCAGGATTAGCAAACAGTGTGCATGAGATAAATTAAACATTAAGCTAACTTTTAAGAGGATTCATATTATTCAAAATATAACCAATTAAAAGTGTCACTTATGGGACTAGATGAAATCATAGAAGCATATAAAGGCGCAGAATCATACTCATAATTTAAACATGTTGGTCGAGCAACACATATTATGAAACATGGAGAATAGAGTGCCAAGGGAGAATGTCTTACCAGTTAGGCAGGAAAGCAAGTAAATACACAACAATAGTTAAGTCCAGAATCACTTGGCCTTGGCTTTCAACGGGCCAAGACCAGAAACAAACGAGCATAGAATCAAAATAAAAAGCTAAGTTTTAGTGAGAGTATTGAGAGTTCAAGTCTGTCCAAAGGGGAAAGGGGAAAGGGTTTAAATATTGTTCAATTAGGTGAACAAATAAGGGAAGTAATTAATAACACATAAGCAAGGAAAGAAATCAATCACAAAACCAATTGAAGTCTAGTTTAAGGACAAATAATACAGAGTTCAGTCAATTAACAAGGCATAATAGCGTGTAATCAGGCGAGTAACACACAGAATAAGGAAAATATCAATTAACAGGCTGTTTCAAGGCAAATAAGGTAAAGAAATAATAGAAACATGGTAGATTGAACAGAATAAGAAAAATACCAGTGCCATACAAGAAAGGAAAGAGATCAGAAGATCATTTAAAGTCTCAAAACCTAATATTTTAGGTAAACCTTCACAAAATCGGTTAGAAATAAGGCAATGAATCACATACAATGAACGTAGACAGAAGATTGTTCAAAGAGAAAACCATAATCGAATCAGATTCGGTTCAATTAAGATCTGATACCCTAATTTTAAGGTTAAGTAAGAATCCTCAAGAGATACAAAAATATTTGTACTTGCAAAAAAAAGATGATGAACACATGTGGAAATAACAGTAGGTTAAAGATTTGAACCAACTTTGGTTCGATCTTTACAGGATCTGCTTGCCATTTTACGCAAGCTATTAGGTTACACCAAAACGGGTATCCAGTAAGGAGGGGGGACCAAATAAGATAAGGAATCATGGATTGATTCCATTTTTGGGTCTAGAATCAGGGAGGTTTTGAGTGACGGCGCTAGGATTTTGAAAGGAGACGGGGAGGAAGATGAGAGAGTGTATAGTGACGACGGGCCGGGTGAAATGAATTAGGGTTAGGGGTTTGGGTAAGTTAAAAAGGGGGAAAGGGTTATGGGCCGTTGATCTCGAGAGATCGACAGTTGGGATTTAAAATTAGGTCGGGTGGGTTGTAATAAATGGGTATGAGATTGGGTTAATGGGTCTGGGTTAATTAATCTTGGGCTGGTGTATTGGGCTAATATATAGGCAATTAGGCTGGGGTAATTGGGTAGTGTATAGGTCCGAAATTGGGGTTTTAGGGGGGCTATATTTTAAATATCCAATTTAATAAATAAATAATTTATAAAAAATAATTAATAAGCAACAAAAATATCACTTATGCATAAAAATGATTTAAATAATTACTTAAAATTATAAAAATATAAAAAGTTATTTTCTATAGAAATAGCATAATTATGCATATATATGGGTTATTATTGCAAAATATGCAAATTTAGCCTAAGGATACAAATATAATTATGATAAATACATCAAAAATATTTAAAACTTAATATGGGTATAAATGGTGAAAAATTAAATGGTAAATCATCACAAAAATTATTTGAAATGTAATTAATAATCATTTATATAATAAAATGCATGAATAAATTGATTAAAAATCTTTAAAAAGTTATGAAAAATACTTGATGATGTTCATGCACTATTTTGAAGGTATATATGTATATTTAAAAATATATGAGGGAAAATTGGGTATCAACATCACTCATAGAGCAAACACAATTGATATGGGTCGTCGACCCAAATCATCGATGGCCCATGTTTATTCATATTTTTCCTTTTATTTTAAACCCCACACCAGATCTCAATCGTTGGATCACACAGATCCAACGGTCCCCATTTTTTTTCTAATAACCTTTTCTTTGAAACTTTAAGACCTGAATTATCAGGGTCGCTGATCAAATGATCCAACGGCCCAGATCTCATCTTTCATCTTTAACCTAGAGACGCCCACTAACCCTATCATTTTACCCGTGAGACTCGCCGCCCCTTTTCCCTTTCTCTGAGTTTTCTCTCAAACTCTCAGCCTCCATCAATCTGCAGCCTTGCACAAATTCGTGCAAGGTCACCTAAATCACCCCCGTTTGTCCCCTCAGACCATGAATCTCGCCTGAATCCTTCCATTTTTCATCACTAAATTCAAAAGCCCGAATTCAAAAATCCTAGACCTAAACGATCAAACTTAAAATCATCTGATTCTTATATGTCCCGTCGAATCTATGGCATGCATGGCCGCGTCTTCAGTTTCATCATCACAATTATTTGTCTAGAGGTCAAACATGGTGACCTCTAGACATTAGTGCTTGACCACTAGGTTGAGAACTTCAACGGTCAACCTTCTCTCTTTTCAGGTAAAAATCCTCACTATTTTCCCTCTGTTTCTTCTGATTTTTCTTCTTATCGCCATCAACTCCATCGTCATCTTTCACTCACGATTTGAATCGGCTGAAACCCTAAGTGTGCTCTAAAGGAAATTTGGATGATCATCTACCACGTCATCTTCCGACTCCTTTATGATTTAGGATAGAAAGGACTAAAATGCATTTTGTTCCAATTTTACACTTATGGGATCTCAATGTCTGTGAAAATCCTTTTGATAATTATCTTTGTGTATGAGAAATCCTCTAATCTACTACAAAATGAAATCACTGTTAATGGAGGTCTAATTATTTGTCCTTAAGTCATGTGCACGAGATTAGAATGTTTATTGAGTTGTGAATAGAATGTCTATTGGGTTATTTGTTCAAGACCAGACATGTTTGTGGTATAAAAGTTGCTCCTTAACAATCAATTTCATATAATTTAATTAATTGTTATAATTATTCATGGGGATGGGGATATTGATGAAGATATTGCACATCGTATTGGAGTGGGATGGATGAAATTGAGACTCGCTTCCGGTATTTTATGTGACAAGAAGGTGCCACCAAAACTTAAGGGTAAGTTCTACAAAGTGGTGGTCAGACCTACCATGTTGAATGGGGTTGAATGTTGGCTAGTCAAGATCACTCATGTCCAGAAGATAAAGGTATCATAGATGAGGATGTTGATAAAGATGTGCGGGCACACCAGGTTATATAGGATAAGAAATGAGGTTATTCGCGATAAGGTGGGTGTGATACGAGGTGATTTGGTCATACGAGAAGGAGGAGCACAGACGCCCCGGCGAAGAGGTGTGAGAGGTTGACATAAGAGGGCCTACAGAGAGGTAGAGGTAGGCCAAAGAGGAGGTGGGGAGAGGTGATTAGGCAAGACATATCACAACTTCAGCTGACCGAGGACATGACCCTTGATAGGAAGGTATGGGGGTCGGGGATTAGGGTAGTAGAGTAGGTAGTCTAGAGTGTTCATAACACTAGTATTGGCACGCAGTCTCACTTTCTGTTGGTAGTAGGTTTTTATGACTAACCGTTATTTTCTTTCATTATTGATCACTTTATTGTCTTGTTGTTTTTGTTCTGCTTTTATATGGCTTTTTGATATTGTCCCTTGTTGTCTATATTTTCATTAATGTGGTGTTTATGCTATCTTGAGCCGAGGGTCTGTTGGAAACAACCTTTCTATTCTCATATGGTAGGGGTAAAATCTGCGTACGCACTACCCTCCCTAAACCCCACAGTGTGAGATAATACTGGGTATTTTATTGTTGTTGTTGTTGTTATTGTTATTGTAATTAACAAAAATCTAAGGAACTAACCTTATTTGAAGAATCAACATGTCCCCCGGTCAATAAATACTTAGTCGTAAAAATTACTCACTTTTTTAAAGGCTTAATTATAACATAACAAATTCAAAAGTGATTAATTTGACTATTATTAATATATTTATATTATCGATACTGTATTTAAAGCAAGAAGACCCTTACATAAATGCCGGTCCTTTTAAAACATATTTTATTTGGACTAAATAAGAAAACCTAATGAGCTCTTTTACACCTTGTTTAGATGGTTGTTACGTATCAGTTCATAATGTATCGTATCGTACTGTATTGTATTGTACTATATCATTTGATAAATACAATGTTTGGATACATTGTGTCGTTTGTCATCGTTTCATGATATCACGCACCAGTAATATGAATAATAAACTTGCAATATTATAAAGAGAAATTATGATACATGATAAAATTATTATATAAAAAGGTAAGGTAAATGATAAAATAAAATTATTTAATAATAATAAAGGGTGAGATTGAGAGAAAAAGATAAAATAACGACGCGACCACACCGAATCGGTTGTCACATAAAGTGACACATTTCATCATTATATTAATAACGGATTTAATGATACGATATAATAAAATTTAAGTAACAATCAAATTAAATATAATATTTAAAGTAATAATACGAAACAGTATAATTGATAACATCCATCCAAACAAGTTGTTAATGAGTTGATGCAAATGCCGAGGTTCTTTGATTTATTTTGTTAGTTTTCCTAATCTATATTATTAAATATAACCAACTTTGAGGACCTTTACCGACGCGAAAAAGCTGATGATTTGGCGGCACACGTAAAGTATCCACCTCCACAAAAATATTGACGTATGTTTAAAAAACTGCATGTTAAACTTTGTGGGCCTAAATTTCTGTCAATCCTATCACTTTTCAGTTTTACACCAACCATCCCCTCAAAACAACGAATCCTGAACCCAATTAGATAAAATTAGACAAATAGAATAAAAATAAATCAAAAAAAATATATAACCGAATTATGTATAACGCCACACTATGTGGCGCTATACACTAATAATAACTGTGTCGTTATGTATAGCGCCACATAGTTTGGCGTTATACATACTGAAATTTCTGACAGACATGTATAACGCCATAGTACCCGACGTTATACCTATTTTTCTAGGGAAATGTGCCGTCGTGTTTAAGAGAGTCCACATCCTCCTTCTTCCCCTATTTTTTAATCTTCTTCTTCTTCATTTGGTCCCCCACCCCGATTCTGCCCAGTTTTAAAAAAAAAAAAATTGGGTCCCCCCGTCACATAAAAGTTGAAGAGTTTTGGTCCTACTTTCGAGTAGAGCATCATATTGTTGTTGATACACATTTTCGGAGTCAAAATTTCAATTTATTCGAGGTATTTCGTTTTATTATATGTTGAAACTTTAATAATAATGCATATTTTTTGATTTGTATGTGTTCTATTTCGTTTTTTGTTATTTTTTTGCGAAACTACTGTGTTAAATTTATCCGGTTCGTTTTGTGTTATTTTTTGGCGAAACTAGTATGTTAAAATTTATCCGGACTTAATAATTATTTTTATATATATGTGTTTCATGTCGTTTTGTGTTTTATTATTAATTAAATTTATTTGTTGTTCATGTTTAGTTTAGATTATTTTTTAGCGTAGTAAAATCTAGACCTTTTTAGTGTAGTAAAATGTAGACCCTTGTAGCGTAGTAAAATGTAGAGCCTTGTAGTGTAGTAATGTGTAGTATTGTAGCGTATAAATGCTTTAGTTTAAGTATCTTATACTGGTAGTCGAAAATGCAAACTTTATACAATTAAGTTAATAATTGTACAATACACAAAATTATAAAAATATTAAATTTGACACATAAGTAATTATTAATGTTAATTTAGTGCCATTGGGCCTCAAAATATCGAGCCCGAACCCATATATATCTATATATCTATATATAACAATAAATTTTTATATATATAAATTAATTATAAAACATGAATTAAAATTATAAAAATATTGAATTTGACACATAATTATATATATATATAATTTGTACAATAAATTATTTATAAAACATGAATTAAAATTATAAAAATATTGAATTTGACACATAATTATTAATGTTAATTTGGTGCGACTGGACCTCAAAATATTGAGCCCGGAACTCAAATATATAAATATATATATTATTGATAGTTGGGTGCTACTAGGACTCAAATAACGAGCCTGGAACCCATAGGTTTAAATTTTGTATAACTCTAAAAATTGTGTAGCTCAAAACATTAATATTAAATATACATATAAAATACAAATAATGTTGTTTTAATTGTTTTGTGTTATTTTTTTGCGAAACTAGTATGTTAAATTTATCCGGACTTAATAATTATTTTTATATATATGTGTTTCATGTCGTTTTGTATTTTATTAGTAATTAGATTTATTTGTTGTTCATGTTTAGTTTAAATTATTTTTTAGCGTAGTAAAATCTAGACCTTTTTAGCGTAGTAAAATGTAGACCCTTGTAGCGTAGTAAAATGTAGACCCTTGTAGCGTAGTAATGTGTAGTATTGTAGCGTATAAATACTTTAGTTTAAGTATCTTATACTGGTAGTCGAAAATGCAAACTTTGTACAATTAAGTTAATAATTGTACAATACACAAAATTATAAAAATATTAAATTTGACACATAAGTAATTATTAATGTTAATTTGGTGCCACTGGGCCTCAAAATATCGAGCCCGAACCCAAATATATATATATATAAATTGTACAATAAATTAATTATAAAACATGAATTAAAATTATAAAACAATCACATAAAATTATAAAAATATTAAATTTGACACATAAGTAATTATTAATGTTAATTTGGTGCCACTGGGCCTCAAAATATCGAGCCCGAACCCAAATATATATATATATAATCTGTACAATAAATTAATTATAAAACATGAATTAAAATTATAAAACAATCACATAAAATTATAAAAATATTGAATTTGACACATAATTACTAATGTTAATTTGGTGCGACTGGGCCTCAAAATATCGAGCCCGGAACCCAAATATATAAATATATATATTATTGATAGTTGGGTGCTACTGGGACTCAAATAACGAGCCTGGAACCCATAGGTTTAAATTTTGTACAACTCTAAAAATTGTGTAGCTCAAAAAATTAAGATTAAATATACAAATAATGTTGTTTTAATTTACAGTGGATGACATGGACCCGATGATACATCCCGGCCCTCGGACGTTGGATCTATTAGCCCAGACACTGCAGCGAGCCCGATCGGATCAACGTTTGGCACACGAGGCTGATTATATAGACCTAGCTCAGTACCAGCGAGGTCGTGGTATCACACGGCCTCGTGGAGACCGACGACCTGGTGGTGCCGGATGACGTGGATGTTGGAGGAGAGGAGGTGGTCCCCAGCTAGGGGGCGTTGAGGCTCCTGCGGATGATGTTGATGATGATATGGCAGGTGTCATGGATGGGACACATGCCGTCTAACAGCCATGGAATTTATCCCACTCAAGTGCCCTCGCAGATGACCCCATCGGGTCAATTAATTATCATGGGATCGACCCGAGATTTGTATAGTGGGCGCCGACTGAGTTATGGCTCCACATCACATGCGCAGGTATGCGTTTATTTGTATTGAATTTGAATTTGTTTTGACTATAACTTATTTGTTTCCTTTAACTTCATTAATTTTCTTTTTGAAGGCTTCATGCGATGCTACGACAGATGACTACATTCAGGATCCAGACACGATGATGATGGTAAGACAATATAAATTGTTGTGAACTGTTATGTAATTTTCTATACTAAGTTTTATATTATTATGTAGCATTCTACTGGACCTGACAGCACCGTCGATACATGTAATCATGCGCTGCATCCGTCTATAAGGAGACGATTTGATGATGATGATCCCGATAGTGTACCTCGGCCGGCAGGAATGATGCGCCTCAGACCAGCAACTACATTGAGACACACCAGTTGCGGGACACATTGATTCGACCTTCTTTCACTTTTTTTGTATTATGGCGTAAACAATATTTTTGTATACATTAACAACAATATTTAATCGAATATTAATTTTTTTAGTTCTCATTTCGTTTGATAGTTTCATATAACAACACAAGCACTAAAACTTAACTTCTACTTCAATTAAAATAAAATTTAGTACAACAAAGAAGGAAAATAATACTACAATACAAGCACAAATACAAACATAGGCTGCTAACATAATAAAAATACACTAAACACATACATGCAAGTGTTTAACCTCGACTGCCATTTATTCTCCGCTCCAACCACTTAAATCGTTCTTCCAATTGTTCTTTTTCTTCTTCAACCTCTTTAAGTTTCGCCTTCACCTCCGCAAGTTCCCGTTTATATTGGTTTTTCTCTTCCTTTTCGGCTTCACAAGTCCATTCTGCTTTCCATTTTTCTCGTCCTACCTCCTTCAGTTTAGCCCTCAAATCTGCAATAATTCTATTGCCTTCTGTTTCACGTTCCTCTTGTGTTGTACGCAAATTATTAAGATAATGTAGTTGTTCTCTGTAGCATTGCTGATAACATGGGGGGTCAACCCATTCTACAAAATCACACATAGGTTCGTTGGGATCCTTGTAAAACTGATTCAAACAATGCCAGTAGCAACGTCCACATTCACCACCGTCCCAACAAAATTTCCATCAAACATGCTTTTCCATAATTGCATTTTGGTGCACGAAGAGGTTGAGCCATTTGTGAAATATTTGCTTTTAGTAAAAAAAACCTTACTTTTAAATGAAATATTTATTTTTAGTAAATTTTGAGCACACAAATTAACTGGAACGAGCCTGTTATTTATACGCGAGACAACACACACATAACGTAGTGGTAAGTCGCGCTAAATACATAACGTACTATCCAACGACGCTATATTTTGCGTCTTAAATTTGGTGATGTTGACATGACGACTTTATGTCAGCTGGTCATCTTTTTCAGTTAGACAAGACAATACACACATTGCGTAGTGGTAAGTCGCGCTAAATACATAACGTACTATCCAACGACGCTATATTTTGCGTCTTAAATTTGATGATGTTGACAAGACGACTTTATGTCAGCTGGTCAGCTTTTTCAATTAGACAAGACAACACACACATTGCGTAGTGGTAAGT